>JABVZX010000407.1:2928778-2943031 GCA_020883565.1 Drosophila pachea
TACGATCGTTACGTTCCACATGCATGCCACATTGTGGATCGCATTATAAACAGTTACGGTCATAGACTCAGCCCAAGCCATGGGGGAGTGCAAGAGCCGCGCCACTCTGAACTCTGAACGATCAATGATCGGCTACGATCAGCGATCAGCCAGGGTCAATATCCCCCCTCCGGATCCGCTCGAGATTGGCCGTTGTTATCTGTTTTTGTGTACGGAAAAGCGGAAGGTTAAATGGCGTTTGTAACGTGATCTGCGATTTGCTTCCGGAACACGTGTAATGCAATTAATTAGATCTATTTGAATTTGATTTGATTTGAATTTAATGCTTGATTGCGTTTTTGCAGCACAATTCCGATTCTATTCGTAACGAATCTACCCTATTGTGAATTGGATAGCGCATAGCGCAGCGGGCATATCAGCAGCAGTCTGTCTAATACTCACACACCGATTTCAACTAATCTGTACTATCTTGATTTTGATCATGTGCCTTTTCAGAGTATCTTATCGATCAGTTGGCAAACAAGAGTGTGAGCACACAAGATGAGATTCTGGAACGGATTTCAGATTATTGCGGCAAGCCGGTAACCGATTATACCAAAGATGAATACGAAATACCCTATACGTGGACCTTCTACCACGCCTTCTTCTTCTCATTCACTGTCTGCTCAACGGTGGGCTATGGCAATATATCGCCAACAACATTTGCGGGTCGAATGATAATGATAGTCTATTCTGTGATCGGTATACCGGTCAATGGAATACTTTTCGCCGGACTGGGCGAATACTTTGGCCGAACGGTAGGTTGCTTCCAGATAGTTGAAATAGAGAAAACTCATCTCGCTCTCTCTCTCTCTCTCTCTCTCTCTCTCTCTGTCTGTCTCTGTCTCATCTCTTGCAGTTCGAGGCGATCTACAGGCGCTACAAGAAGTACAAAATGTCCTCGGACGATCACTATGTGCCGCCGCAGCTGGGTCTGATTACGACGGTGGTGATAGCGCTTATACCGGGCATAGCTCTGTTCTTGCTGCTGCCCGCATGGGTGTTTACATACTTTGAGAATTGGCCATATTCGATATCGCTGTATTATAGCTATGTAACAACCTCGACAATTGGCTTTGGCGATTTTGTGCCCACCTTTGGACCCAATCAGGTGGTTAAGCTTACATAGTCAGACTTGTATTCCGAGACTAAATACTTTTGTTTTATAGCCACGCGAGTTCGGCGGATGGTTTGTGGTCTATCAGGTCTTTGTGATTGTCTGGTTTATATTCTCGTTGGGCTATCTGGTCATGATTATGACCTTTATAACACGGTAAGTGAGGCTCATGGCGGCACGAGCTGTATTGCATGAACGTTGGGTTGCGATTTTGTCGTTTGCATGCTCTACATTTGGGTGAATCCATTATGTAAACTTTTTTTGCATCATCGATTTGGGGCAAAATTGACATATAGATATTATATATATTCTTATTGCATACCATAATCACACGCATATACGCGCATAACAGAGGACTGCAGAGCAAGAAGCTGGCGCACTTGGAGCAGCAGCTCTCATCGAATCTGAAGGCTACACAGAATCGCATCTGGACGGGTGTCACCAAAGATGTCGGCTATTTGCGGCGTCTGCTCAACGAGCTCTATATATTGAAAGTGAAGGTAATGCCACATAAGCATATCATATTTGGGATATAATAAATAAACATAGTTATCACTATCGATATATATATATATATATATATATACAATCGATAACCTTTGAACTAGCCTGTTTGTGTTCGAGCTTTATTAAACATTTATATATTTAGCGAGCGTAATTATTCAACGTAACCCAACTTCTGGAAGCCATTTTGTACGTTGCTGAAATTCTAAGAGTTTTACCGTTACAAACGCTGCGTCTGCGTGGACAGTTGGTCGAGCAGCGCACGCAAAGCGTTTTTCTAGAAGGCTCAATACTAATACAGTTTACTAATACACACAACATATGCGCTGCGATAGCGTGTGTGTAAAACTATATAAATTCATATCTATGAATGATGTATGTATGTATGTATGTTTAATCAACAGCACGCACTCGTTTCCGTTATATTCCCGCTTTTTCCATGCGTCATAAAAATGTTCTTATTGTTGAGAAACTAAATAATTGGGACTTAATAATTGCATTTAATTTAATATATTTTTGACTAAGCGGATGAACTTTAACCTTCTTGCCAACGTCCCGTAATCGGCCATCCGATAACTCAGAGTTAACAATTGTGATATTTTCTTTTTGTAGTTTTTTCCAAAGAGAAATAGAAAGTGCTCGAAGGTTAAGATTAAGCAGACGCCGAAGATGCTCAGGCGTAAGTACATACACACATACATGCACACATATGTCAGCGAATAAGTGTAAGAGTGTAAAAGAATTTGCATTTAAAGCTGTTAATGCGTTGACAGGCAACGCACAGCGTGTATGACAGAGACAACAACAGTAACATTAACATTTCAATTTACACTAATGTTACGCATTCGCTGCGCTTTCTTTACATGTACAACACAAACACACACACGCACACGCATCTACTCGATACCGACGACGATAACGATAACGATAAATGCACATGATAATCAACGCTTAATCGTAACAGCCCGTTTACACCGATACAGAATTTGCTTTGAAGCTACCCAGGTCCGCGTCTTGCCCAGAGCTGAGCATGTATCGTGCAGAACCGGCACCTATACCCAGCCGCAAACGTGCCTATTCCGTTTGCGCCGAATTGGCTGCTGCCCACGATCCGAGTGCCATAGTGCATGCCAATTCCGATACGGAGCTGAGCAAATTCGATCGCGAGAAGACCTTCGAAACGGCCGAAGCATACCGCCAGACCACGGATCTGCTGGCCAAGGTGGTCACAGCACTGGCCACAGTACAGCCACCGCCGCAGGAGCCAGACGATGCGGCCATGTATGGTGGGTATCACGGTTTCTCTGATTCTCAGATTTTGGCCAGCGAATGGTCCTTCTCGTCGCTCAACGAGTTCTCAACACCGCGTCGTCCGCGTGGACGTGCCTGCTCCGATTTTAACATTGAGCCACCCAGACGACCGTTGCGTGCACCGCACACACACAACGAATGGACCTGGAGCGGTGATAATCAGCAGATTCAGGAGGCTTTCAATAGTCGCTACAAGAGCCAGCTCAATGGTGCCGCCAGTGATTCGCATGTGGTGCATTTGGAGCATCCGGACAACTTCGAGGATCAGCTTAAGAAGAATGTGAACGGCGGTGTAGGACGTGTCAAGAAATTCTCCATGCCGGATGGCCTACGTAAGCTCTTCCATCGCAAACGACCTTCCCAGGACTTGGAGCGTAAATTGTCTGTCGTCTCTGTGCCGGAGGGTATTACGGCGGCGCCGGGACGCTCACCGCTTGACTTCTACAACAACACGGTCACGGCCAGCGGCAGCCAATCCTATTTGCGTAATGGACGCGGTCCGCCACCCACGTTCGAGTCGAGCACAAGTCTCGCTTCGAGCAATGGCGGCAATGGCGGTATAACCAATCCAGGCTTCCAGCTGGATGACTCGGAACAGGCAACGTTCAGCAGCTCAACGGGCGCTTATCAACGCAAGTCCGCCGCTGGGGTGGCGGCTGGCAAGCGGCGCCGCGAATCGATCTACACTCAAAATCCGGCCCTGTCCGCCCGTCGTGGTAGCATGTACACGCCCACAGCCTCGGCACTTACCCAGATGCAGCGACGCGGCTCCGGATCGGCGGCGATGGCCGCTGTTGCGGCACGTCGCGGCAGCCTGTTCCCGGCGACAGGCACAAACACGTCTGGCGCAACGCCACGACGCTCCAGCATCTTTTCGGTAACATCGGACAAGGATATGGATGTGCTGGAGCAAACGACTATAGCGGATCTCATACGCGCCTTGGAAGTGGTGCACACGCACGCCGCGCTCGAAGAGCATCAGCAGCAGCAACAGCAGGCGGCGGCAGCGATTTCATCGTCCAGCAGCAAGCTGAGCAAGAAGCAGCGCAAGATGGGTAACGCCGGTCTCGATCCGCCCCATCTGCCGCCCATTCTGTCCCTGTTCGCTGGCGATCAGACACGTTCGCTGCAGGCCACCGCCGCGAATCGTTTGTACGCGCGACGCTCCACCATTGTGGGCACTATGTCGCCATTGAGTGGCAGCAATAGTCTCCTGAACACACGTCGTCCGTCCGGCGTGCAGATACTGGAGCCGCCGCCAATCTACACGGAGAGGCCCACGGCCACAGCAGCGCCGTCGACGGCGTTGACCCAGCCCAAGTTCCGGCGTCGTTTTAGCGTACGGCCGACGGCTTTGCAGATCCCACCTGGCCAGGCGCCGCCGCCTGGTGTCAGCCTGAGTGAGGAATCCAGCGTGTTGGCCAGCCCACAAACATCGCTGCAACGCCGTCTGTCGTTGCGTCCATCACCGCTGGCACGTGAATCTTCACCCAGCTCGCCGACGGGCCTACTACCTAGCCAGGATGAGGCGGGCACTTCGACGGCTCGTCTGTTGCCCTCGGGTCTGATGCGTCCCAGTACGAGCAGCACTCACTCGCCCCTATCGCGTATCGTGCAAATTTCGCAGGCGCAGCGCAAGAGTAGTATGCCGGAAGGATTTCCGGCTCGCAAATCAGGCAGCGGCAGCGGCAGCGGAAGCGGAAATACCAACGACAAATAGTGGACAGACGACAGATCGTAGTTTATAGTTAATAGGAATTATTGCCACCATTATTTTGTTTATTTATGAGAAACCTACTCTAAAGTGTATTAAACTATATACATTCCCTATATATACATATATCTGTATAGAAATGTGTTAGTGCGATTAGTGAAGAATTAATTTATAAGACAGTTCCGTTAGATCTAAACGAGCCAGTGGAAAGGCAGCGAGCTAGCATGAACAAAACTGCAATTATAAATGTTGTTATTGTTTTATGTTCGTATTACCGAAATATGTAATGGCCTAATGCGTAGAATTAAAGTCAATTAAGTGATCTAAAGAAAAATCTTTATTGGTCTAAAAGTTTCTTGTTCAAATTCGGCTTCGTGCTCCCATCGAAGGACCGGAAATTTTGCTGGATCAAAAAAAATGTGGGCCGACTGATGAGCGTGGCTTAAGGGACCGCCGTAATCGATTGTTGCTCCTCAGTTGGCTGTGGTCCAATGGCAACTGGTTCAGTAACAGTGGGCATGACTGGAGTAACAGTATACTCGGAGCGTTGGAGAACTGGTTCCTCGTAAATATATTCTTCGACAACTGGAGGTACTTCTTCGACTTGCGTTACCATTTCAGCTGCAATCCGGGCTTCCATTTTTGCCTGATAACTACGATATGAACGGTAGATGAGCATGCCGCAATAGATTCCGAACAGCGCAGCAGCAGTAAAATAATTCCGGGGTTTTGGACTATACATGAGAGCGCTGCATTGCTGGACACAATTCAATTGTGTCAGTGTTACGAAATCTTCCGACAAACCAGCCATACCCATATTGATTTTTTTCAAATTTTATTTTTCTAATTTGTACTCCCCAACTAGATGTGCCGAAAAAATGTTACGAAATAACGAAAGGGAACTGTATTTAACCAAACCAAACAACAATGGCATGCTTTGTTTTCAATTTTCAATTTCGTTCGTTTTGAAGTTCGCGCGGCGTATTTTGGTCACCCTACACAACTATCGAATGGGAAATATATCGCAATGTCTAACATATCGATAACAAATAAAATCTACGCTGCCTATCAACTTTTTGTTATTCTATAAATTGCTGGATGTTTCAATAGTCTCCGGTCATTTTATTCTCTCACGTCCAGTAATATTTGTTGAGCTACATTAAAGTTAAAGCAGTAGGCTCCAGAAAATAAGCCAATCTTACGCTCTTTTAACATTCGTGCAACCATAAAAAAAAAAGTTGGCAATGTCAGTAGTAGCTGACAACTAGGAGTGCAGAAATAATAACAGATCTACCGCAATGGTTAATTTGACCTTGTTCTTGGTGCTAGCGCTTTGCGTTGCCAGTACATTGCAACTGAAATTGCAACTAAGAGAGGAAAGTGATGTCCTGGAGTATCCAAGCATAGTGCACTATCAGCCGGAGCAGGTGCATCTGGCATTTGGAGGTATGTGTTAATTATAGTCTTCAATATAATTTATTACTTATCATAGTTTTAAGCAATTGGCACATAACAATAACTGTTTAATGCATATGTCGAAGTTTCAAGTAAGACAAGTTCAAAATATAGCGCGAGTTCTTTAACCTTTTGCGGCAGTGATTTGGAACTGAGTCCAAAATTTAGCGTAATTTTAATGCTGTTATCAGCACTTTAGTATTTGTTTTGTCCAAACTGCGCAATAGTTGCGACCGTTGATAGCGTGCATATAACTCTTCCCCACATCCCCACGACACATACATATTAAAAATGCAGTTACAGTTGCAATTATTCCCGTTTAACCGCATAACTGCCCCTAACACAAACAACAACTGCAGTAACAGTCGAAACAAAGAGAGCACAACAACAATTATAATAGAAAACCGCGCGCGCGTCATCAGTTATGACAACCACAAAAAGGGGCAAAAACTGATTTGCTGATTAATGCATATAATGATGCATTAGGCTCGTATTTTGGGAAGCATCACTTTGCGCTGATAAGGTCACACCTTATTTGAACAACCGTTATGTGTGTGTTGGTAATCCGCGACTTTGACGAAACTTGAAACGAAACAATAAATCGAATAAAAGTGCGTATAAAAAATTATTTTTCACTTAATAATTAGAGGCACAAAATTATCAATTATTTCGGCAAACAACTCAAGAAATTTTTTTCTTTCTGTCTTGTCTTCTCCATCTGTTCGTTGCTTCCTGCCTGCCTGTCTGTCGACTGCTACTCCAGAACGCACCGCCAGCGAGATTGTTGTCACTTGGTCAACGCGCGGCCTGCCGCCGTCCACAGATAGCATTGTCGAATATGGATTAAACGATGTAAACCAGCGTGCTTATGGCAAGGCTATTAAGTTCGTAGATGGTGGTCCGAAGCAGATGTCCCAGTATATACACAGGGTGCGCACATACACACACACATTCGATAACAAATAGATAGATGAGAGTTAAGTTCTCGAATTCAATGTAGGTTACCCTCAGCGACCTAAAGCCCAACACAAGCTATGTCTATCATTGCGGTAGCGCGTTCGGCTGGTCAGCTATATACCAATTCCGCACCATCGCCAGCGCCGATGCTGACTGGTCACCCTCGCTGGCCATATACGGGGATATGGGCAATGAGAATGCACAGTCTCTGGCGCGCCTGCAGCGTGAGACGCAGCTGGGCATGTACGATGCGATTATACATGTGGGAGATTTCGCCTACGATATGAACAGTAAAGATGCGCGTGTCGGGGATGAGTTTATGCGTCAAATTGAAACGGTAGCTGCCTACGTGCCGTACATGGTTGTTCCGGGCAATCATGAGGAGAAGTTGTAAGTTGACTATCAACGAAAGCAGGGTAGCAGGAATTCAGCTAAATGATCCTTTGGTGATGATTTATTGGCAGCAACTTCTCCAATTATCGAGCACGATTCAGTATGCCAGGTGGCACAGAGAATCTCTTCTATAGCTTCGACCTTGGCCCGGTGCACTTCGTGGGCATTTCAACAGAGGTATATTATTTCCTCAACTATGGCCTTAAGACACTCGTCTTTCAATACGAATGGTTGAAGCGTGATCTAGAGGCCGCCAATAGGCCAGAGAATCGTTCTAAGCGCCCATGGATAATCCTCTACGGCCATCGACCAATGTATTGCAGCAATGAGAACGACAACGATTGTACACATTCGGAGACACTCACACGCGTTGGCTGGCCATTTGTGCATATGTTCGGATTGGAGCCGCTGCTTTACGAATACGGTGTAGATGTGGCCATTTGGGCGCACGAGCATTCATACGAACGTCTCTGGCCAATCTATGACTATAAAGTGAGAAACGGATCGTTGGGATCACCCTATGAAAACCCACGTGCACCGGTACATATCATTACAGGCTCGGCCGGCTGTAAGGAGGGCCGTGAGCCCTTCAAAGGCCAAATACCCGAGTGGAGCGCATTCCACAGCCAGGATTATGGTTATACCCGTCTCAAGGCACACAATCGCACCCATTTGTACTTTGAACAGGTATCCGATGACCAGCAGGGCGCCATTATTGACAAGTTCTGGCTAATTAAATCTCAGCATGGAGCATATAGCGAGCTCTAAGTAAAATCGAAAACCACATACACACACACACACACATTCAACAGTTTGACTGACAGTATTACAAACGCACATTCTACATGCTAGTGGTTGTATTTAAAATAGTTATAATTTGATGACCTTAGTATTCTTTAAAGGGAGTCCCCCTAGAATACACACACCCATGCACACAAATAAGCAACGGTAACCGCAACTAAAGCCCAGTACAAGCCCTGAACGAAGCGTATTTGATAACTGTAAGCACTCCTTTTA
Source organism: Drosophila pachea (assembly GCA_020883565.1). Lineage (NCBI taxonomy): Eukaryota > Metazoa > Arthropoda > Insecta > Diptera > Drosophilidae > Drosophila > Drosophila pachea. Next base: position 2,937,286 of record JABVZX010000407.1, read on the forward strand.
TATTAGGCAATTTTATTTGTTTCTATGTAAATGTTAACGGTAATTACTTTTGAGAGGTCTATGTAATAATATCCGTCGCATTTGTATCGCATATTGAAACCTTTGTTTTTGTCAATATTATTATTTTTTGTTTTTATACACGTATAAGTATTTTGGACACTGTGCTGAGAAAGCAGTGCGGCTTATAGCTTTTATTTTTATTTTTCAATATATATATATATATATAAGTAATGGATGAAAGGTAATGCTGCAGTACATATAACGTAATTACATTTGAAGCAAAGCAAATGAGCATAGAACCTAGAACAAATGCATTTCTTGAGGAATATCTTATGGCATATGACTTAGTTATTTACTATATGTATATGGAAAGGCATTATAAACAATATAATCGAAATCTTGTAAGTAAATCTCAATAAACGAAATTCAATTCAATTCATTCAATTATTTAAGTGCTAAAAGTGAAAAGCGTTCAATCGATAACCGATAACACGGCAATAATGCAGCTCTAAGCGTTCCATTCAAACAGAAAAAGAAAATAATTTGTAAAGAGTGTACTTAAAAAGATTGTGATTAATTGGTAATGTGTGCCGTGTGCTTCTCCCAGAAAATGTGCTGGACATCGTAGTCACCTGGAATACGCGCGACAATACAAATGAATCGATATGCGAATACGGCATCGATGCCGTCAACGAGCAGATCGCCAAGGCGCCTAACGGACCCAGCACCTTCGTGGATGGCGGTGCGGACAAAGCCACGCAGTACATTCATCGCGTGAGTATGCCGTCATTGGGCTTGGATTAGAGATCAGGTAGCCAATAGCGAAAAGCATTCGCAGGTGACGCTGCCGCAGCTGGAACCGGACACCACATATTACTATCATTGCGGCAGCAACTTGGGCTGGTCAGCCGTCTACTGGTTTCACACAACGTTCAATCATAGCGATTGGTCACCATCGCTGGCCATCTACGGTGATATGGGCGTGGTGAATGCTGCCTCGCTGCCGGCGCTGCAGCGTGAGACTCAGCTGGGCATGTACGATGCCATATTGCATGTGGGGGACTTTGCCTACGATATGTGCAACGAGAATGGCGCCGTTGGGGATGAGTTTATGCGTCAGGTGGAGACCATTGCCGCCTATGTACCGTACATGGTTTGCGTCGGCAATCACGAGGAGAAATAGTAAGTTTCGGATGGAGAGATCGACTCTGGTCCAACATTTGACACTCGTTTACCTTGGTTACTTGCCACAGCAACTTCTCGCACTATGTAAATCGATTCAGCATGCCTGGTGGCACGGATAACATTTTCTACAGCTTCAATCTGGGGCCGGTGCACTTCATTGGCTTCAGCACGGAGGTATATTATTTCACACAGTTCGGCATCAAGCCGATTGTCATGCAGTATGATTGGCTGGAGCTTGATTTGATCGAGGCCTCCATGCCGGAGAATCGCGCCAAGCAGCCGTGGATTATCACCTATGGTCACAGGCCGATGTATTGTAGCAATGACAACGGCGATGATTGCTCCAATCACGAGACTGTCGTACGCAAGGGCTTACCCGGTCTGAACTTCTTCGGTCTGGAGTCGCTTTTTTACAAGTATGGCGTGGATGTGGAATTGTGGGCCCATGAGCATTGTTACGAGCGCATGTGGCCAATGTATAACTATACCATGTATAATGGATCGTTCGCGGAGCCATATGTAAATCCAGGTGCACCCGTGCACATTATCTCCGGCGCGGCCGGAAATCATGAGGGTCGCGAACCATTCTTCAAGGAGATGCCGCCATGGAGCGCCTTCCATAGCCAGGACTTTGGCTACCTACGCCTGAAGGCGCACAATGCCAGCCATTTGTACTTTGAGCAGGTCTCCGATGACAAAGGAGGCGAAGTCATTGACAGTTTCTGGATAATCAAAGACAAACATGGACCGTACGCAAGTGCCTGATTCTGTGTTACAACTACAGCCGATCTGTGTATGCATCTCAAATGATCATAATTTTAATAATGTATCTACATCTATATTTTATGTATTCTGTTAAATGTGGTTAAATAAAAGGATGAACATTCAACTGCGTCTTAAATATGCATTCAAATGTGAGAATGCAAACAGTTATTTCGTCAAAGCGGATATCTCGATCTCTCAATGTGTTTCATTGTTTCTTTGCAGAAAGCCTGCAGGACATTGTCGTTACTTGGTCGACCCGCAGCTCAACTAATCAGTCTTTGGTCAACTTTGCGAAGAATTATGTCCACGACAAGCTAAGCGTGGCCAGCGGCAGCTGGGAATATTTTGAAGATGGCGGCAAGCAGGCGCGATCACAGTACATACACAAGGTGACGCTTAGAACTCTCCAGCCGGACACACACTACGAGTACAGTTGTGGCAGCGACCTGGGCTGGTCGGCTGTGTACAGCTTTAAGACGCCGCCAGCGGGCGACAATTGGTCACCATCGTTGGCCATTTACGGCGACATGGGTAATGAGAATGCCCAGTCGTTGGCACGCCTGCAGCAGGACTCGCAGCTGGGCATGTACGATGCGATCATGCATGTGGGCGACTTCGCCTACGATATGGACAGCCATGATGCACGCGTCGGTGATGAGTTTATGCGTCAAATCGAGACGGTGGCCGCCTATGTACCTTATATGGTTGTTCCGGGCAATCACGAGGAGAAGTAGTATGTATTTCATATACATCTTATTGAACATCTTTCCTAACTGTCCAATTGAATCTATCGTAGCAATTTCTCCAATTATCGTGCGCGTTTCAACATGCCCGGTGACGGCGACAGTTTGTGGTACAGCTTCAACATGGGCCCCGTGCACTTTGTGGCTTTTTCCACCGAGGTTTATTACTTTCTTAACTACGGCATGAAATTGCTCACCAAGCAATTCGAGTGGCTGGAACGAGATTTGGCGGAAGCCAATTTGCCAGAAAATCGAGCAAAGCGTCCCTGGATTATCACATTCGGTCACCGTCCCATGTACTGCAGCGACGATAAGGAATATGACTGTGATGCGAATCTGCAGACGTACATACGCAAGGGTTTGCCAATGTTTGATTGGTTTGGTGTGGAAGATCTCTTCTATAAGCATGGTGTCGATGTGGAGGTCTTTGCCCATGAGCACTTCTACACACGTCTCTGGCCAATTTATGATTTTAAGGTCTATAATGGCAGCGCCGAAGCGCCGTATACGAATCCCAAGGCGCCAATACAGATCATGACCGGGTCCGCGGGCTGCAGTGAGAAACGCGAGCCCTTCTCGAAAATTCTGCCTGCATGGAATGCTTTCCACAGCAATGTAAGTTGCCCGTTTTCAAAAACAATTACCTAAAACTATCGACTTCGCAGTTATCGATAATTGTGAAATGGCTTTTGCAACACTTCTTTTGCTAGCTGTTAAATACCTGCAGAATAACTTTGCTTGGCAACATTTTGTCGCTGAGAAAATGTTCCCAAGCGACTAGAAATGTTGCGCAACATGATTTTTGTGACCTCTCTTCATTTCGTTGCTCTATTTGCAGGATTACGGCTACACCCGCCTTAAAGCCCACAATGCAACACATTTGTACTTCGAACAGGTCTCTGATGACAAGAACGGCCAGATTATTGACTCGTTCTGGGTGATCAAGGACAAGCACGGCTCCTATCAATGAACCCGATCCGATCAATCGGCAGCTGAAAAGCAATATTTCAATTTGTGTAGTTTGTTTTAACATATATAAAATATTAAGTTAAGTAAAAAAATTTTACACACATATTTGGGCGGAGAAAAAAAAAAAATTTGCACTAAAGCTTAAGTGTGGCGGGCCATAGTCTAGTATACGGTGCCCGAGATGCCGGCACCATAATTGTAGCCAGCAGCGCCTGCGCCGCCAATGGGCGGTACGCCGCCCAATGCGCCCAAGCCGCCGCCCACCACGCTGTTGCCATAGTTGCTGTTGTAATAGCTGGACGGATAGCCGCCGGCGCCGAAGCGTGTATTGTAATACGGATAGCCAGTAGCCGTGCCGGCGCCCAGGCGCGAGTTGTAGTAGGACAGCGCGTAGGGGTTCGAATTGTAGCCGCTGCCATAATAGCCGCCAACGCCCAGGGTAGAACCGTAGCCGCCAACGCCCAGGCTAGATCCGTAGCCGCCCAGCGTGGAACCGTAGCCGCCCAGCGTCGAACCGTAACCGGCATAGCCAGCAGCGCCATCTAGCGTTGGAAAGATTAGTCGTTAGCCGTCAGTGGCCGCTGGTGTGCCCAGCCCGCTTACCTAATCCCCCAAAGCCGCGAGCTCCATACGGATTGTAGTAGCTATCCACGCCGCTGCCGTAGCCGGCGCCCAGAGTGGACCCGTATGCTCCATAGTTGCCGTAACCGCCGTAACCGCCGTAGCCGGCACCGTAGCCAGCATTGGCGCCATAGCCGCCGTAGCCGCCGTAACCACCATAACCACCGTATCCACCGACATAGCGCTTCTCCTGTTTCTTCTCCAGCAGCGGTGCATAGCTGCTGGCGGAGCTCACTTGATCCGCAACCGGCGCCGAGGCCGCCTGCTGCTGATCCTGCACTGGCGCCTGCGTCTGCTCCAACGCTTGAACGCAGGCCAGCAGCATAGCCGCTAGAGGAACGACAATCTGCAATGGCAAAGTGGAGGATTAGGCTGCCAGGCGCGAGCTGGCCGCAGCTTACAAAGCACTTCATGTGGTGGCCGCCTGGATGTGGATTCAACTGGGGAGGATGGCTTCTTGCAACTACTCTCTCGGAACGTTCGAACTGCGCACGCGCCGCTTGACACTTGTCTAATGCCTTGGCTGCCCCATTGCCAGTCGCTTTTATACACACCTGCTTGCCGCACACACACACACACACACACAGACACGCGTGCGCAGTCAGAGTACGCGAGCGGCGGCTGCAGAGTTTGGAGCCGCGCTCTCGGCTTGCGAATGGCTTCACTGTGTACAACAGACTCGGCGGCTGTCAGAGGTTACGGTTACGAGAATTGTGTTGGGTTTTCTGTGTGTGGTGGGAGGGGGAGGATGGAGGCGTTGATAGTGGGAAGAGGGAAGGTGATGCCGTGGCAGTTGGCGAGGGGAAGCAGCTGTAGGAGCAGAGAATTGGCGATTAACTTTGTAGAGGGGGAGGGGGAGACAGAAGGAATGGCGGCAAAAGAGAGAGAGAGAGATAGAGATAGATAGAGAAACTTTTATATAAATCGGTGAAAGGATGCGAAAAACATGGGGCTGGTAGGAGAGCAAGGAGGAGGAGCTCAAAGAGAAAGAGCGAGAGAGAGAGATGGAGAGGCTTATGCACATAAAGAGCGCACGAAACAGAGAGAGTGAGCGAGATGGCGAGCACAAGTTGTTGAATGATCAGCCCTGCCCTTTTCCTTGCCAAGCCAGGACTTGGAATATACCTCATATACATATTGATATATAGCCATCTCTCTCTCTCTCTCTCTCTGCCTCTCCCTCTCTCTCCGCCTCTCCCTCTCTCTCCGCCTCTCCCTCTCTCTCCGCCTCTCCCTCTCTCTCGACCCTTCCTTGCAGCCGCTACGCATACGCATGTCGCAGAGCCCGACTTGATTGACAGTTCGCCAGATCGCCAGATCAACCGGCCGCGACAGCGACGACGTGCCATGGAGCTAACGAGGGCTATCAATATTCCCACGATCTACGACAATTACGAACTGTTGCCAACTATAGCCGAGCGCTGTCGGCGATGACAAATGCTAATTGAATCATTAACTTGACC
>JABVZX010000297.1:26748-50724 GCA_020883565.1 Drosophila pachea
CTGGCTGGCTGGCTGGCCGGCCGAGCCATCGATAATGTCCAGCATCCGTTAGAGAGAAAAAGGAAGTCGAAATAAACGACAGCAGCGTGTGCCTCATGTCTGTCCGTCTGTCTGCCTGTGCGCGTGTGTGTGTGTGCGTGAGTGTGGGGGTTGCATGCACGCATCCTACGCAGTCTGCCGTGGCGTTGTCCTCAACTATTTGCAGCGCACAGACAGCCGGCCAGTGGCCAGTTGAGCCTGCTGGACTGGACAGCCGTTCGCCGTCCGTCGTCCGTTTGGACAGTTTGCTACATTTGCCGCGAGCAAACAATAAAAATTTGTGTGGGTTACCCGATTGAGTTCGATTTGTCTCCCTCCTCCGACGCCCCTTCCTTCTTTCTGCTTTTTTTGCAGCCTTTCCTTTCGCTTTGGCTGTTTGCGCTTGGCCAGCGTCGCAGATGTCGGCGAGTCAACAGAGTAATCCTAGATGCCTGGGAGAGCATTAACGCCGTTTGGCTGCGGCAGGAACAATGCATAACAAGTTGAAAACTTTGATACAACTACTAACTTGAGTCAGATCTGCATTGGAAGGCAAACAAATCATAAAGACTCTGCTGAATGTTTCCTTCTTTGAATAAGAGGAAAAGAAGGGATAAAATAAATAAACAAACGATAAAAACTTATAGATGTACCTCTCAGACCATTCACAGCTTCCTTCCACCCATGTCCCATCCCCTTTTGCCCTCTCCCGGAGAACCAATCAAAATGTTGCCAGCACAAGGCAAAAGTCAAAAAACGCCTATTACATAACCAAAAGTGAGCAATTTCACGCATCGCATATAAAAAACGCGATTGCGACCAATAAAAATATAGGAAAAACCAACGGAAATAGTTTCGGTCCTTCAAAAAAAAAAAAAAAGAAGAAAAGAACAAAAAGCAACCCGAAATGCAGAAAAAATGGTTCGAAATGTGCACAAAAACTGCAAATGCGAACCACCCCAAGGGTGAGGGAATCATCCCCTCGGCAGGGAGGGTTGCAGGCCCTATGGAACTGTCGAATAAATCGATATTTTTTTTTGGCAGATTTTACCCTCGTTTTTTGTCTCCTTTCCTCTTTGGCATGTGAATAAAAAACAGGTAGTTGTTTTTTGTTTGTATCTTGCAGTAAGAGATACTTTTGAATAGATCTAGTATCAGTCGACTTATTGGTCTGAGTGCAAATGTCAGCTGGAGCTCTGTAATGTGAGCAATTGGATGTGCCTTGACATGGTATCATTATCGCAGCTCACAGGTGTCAAGGATCTGTAAGGATCGTTGGAGCGAATACCGGCTCACATATCAAGACGTTTAGCATTTGATGGGCGGATATGGGTTTTCAGTTTCGATTTTGGACAAGGAGCATGGCTCGAGGCCCAGCCATGTGCAAATGAATGGAATGCACTCCACAAGCCTTTAACCATCAGCCAGGTGCTGCTCCTGCCAGCACATCCATCAGAGCTGTCGTACCGTTGTGCATGAAGTGCATCCATTAATGCTGCACATATTTTGCTTACGCTCATTCAATTGTCTCGGCCTAAGCGCTATTTCCAGCTGGTCACTAATTCAATTGAATTGTGGCAAGAGCTCGGCTTGCCACATTTGCCAAATGCCATTGATTTTTGCCATATCAGCACAGCGCAACGAACTCACTTTGTTGCCTTTCATCCTGAAATCTGAACGTTTTGCGTACCCCAGCATTAACCCTGCCTATCGATTTGCTTTTCTGATGTTTTTACCCTTTTTTCCCTTCCCGCCTCGCTCTCTCCACCGCAACGACAATTTATATAAATCGCAAACAGTTTCGGTGGTTGCTGCCAATGGAAACATCTGCTTGGGATTGGGTTAAAAATATTGAAAATTGCAATTATCACAAGTCGAAAGGAAATGGAGGAATTGCATGCTCCACTATTGCTTTCCGGCTACATCTTGATTGGGTGCCTGGCCAGGGCTTGAAAGCGGATCCTTGAAGCCACGAGGACATCGTTAGCAAAAGATATTCTCCGTTAGTGTGGAGTTATAATAGTTATGCTTTCTATGGTTATGCCTCCATTTGGTATCTAGTGAAAGTGTTCTTTCCACTTTAAGGAGACGCCATTTTATAAGTTCATTGAGCCAACCCCAAGCAAAAGAATTTCCCCCTTTCTTCGTGCTCCCATAATAACAGTTTTATATTTTTAAAATGTCAGAAACATGCACACACACACCCACACACCCTCACTCGCACACCCATTCTCACACTCGACATTAAGAGCGTCCAATAAAAACAACATATTGATATGCCCCGAAAAGAGTTGGAGTTATTTGGGTGTTATTTTTAGAACACCCCTCGCATTGTCTAACGGCACGTAAGTAGATTTAATTTTGGGCCAATCAACGCCCGGGGATTACACGGCGCGTCTTTTGGGCGCGTGGCACCGCAAGATTCCCGGCATTGAACTTGAAAAAGATGCCCGAAATGTGCAGCAACCACACAGACTCCGACAGCGGCAACAACAACAACAACAGCCGCTGAGTATAACCTTTCAACACGTTGGGCAATCAAAGAAACGCGCTCCGAGCAAACCCTTCGCCTGTCGCACGTCTTTATAAATAACCCCCTCCCTAGTCGACGGCGTGAGGAACCCTTGCCCAATCTTCGCCTTTGCCTGATCGTACCGAGCCACTCTTGCTGACTTGTTGCATCATCATGCCCGATCCGCATCGAGTTACCCTCATCACATGGAGTGCGCACTCAAATTAACCACCAATAAAAAGGCACTTCATAAAAAAAAAAAAAAAACAACTTCCGTTTTTTGTTCGGGTCGCTTGATCCTGCCTGTTGCTTCCCCTACCCGCTTTTTACAATTATGTTGTAATCGAGGCGACACGCAAGCACCCCTAATATGACTGTTAGCGCCACTTATCGCTCACTTTTTATAGGGTGTTTTTTGTTCTTGCCTCTATTTTTTCGCTCGTTTTGTGGGCCGGGGTTAAAAAAAATTGACATGGTAATTGGAGGGGCATATCGTGTTCCCAGCGAGTCCTCATTATGCAATTAACTTCTGAGCAGAGGGGTGTTTGACTTGGGCGTGGCCTGCAAGCGAAGGGATTTTTTACAATCCTTTGCAAATGAAATGGCGGTAAGGGAATATTAAATGATAGAATGAGAGAGCCGCAGAGAGTGGAAGATAAAAGGGAAGGGAGTGGGTGACAGCATGATGAAGATAGTGCAAGAAAGATATATTTTCTGAGCTGATATATAGATCCATATTTGTTGATCCTCTAAAAGCTCTTCTCCTTGCATGCTTATGTTTCCTACGCGTCTGCAGTCTTTGTTAGCCCAGGATCATATGCTGCAGCATCAGCTGCTCGTGGTCCGGCGCGCACTGCATAATGAACTCATCGCATGAAATGCTAAGCGAATAGAGCCTCGATAGCTGCTGCAACAAATTGCCGTCCGTGCCGCCGAGACGAACAATGCAGGCTGTTCATGCCTACACAGGACTCTGCACAAATTCAAATGTCATTCAAATAACGATCGCCAGGACAATGACGCTGCCAAATGGACGGGCACGCGGCCAGAGCCAGGAGGAGTACGGGTAGAAGTGGATGTGGCTGTAGAGGTAGGAGTGGAGGTAGGAGTCGGTGATCAGGCACCACGGGACAGCAACGCCTGCATCTCATTTCGGCGCAAATCTGTTCGTTGTTGTCAGGAAAATTCGATTTGAATGGGACAGCGCGCCAATATCCTGGCACAGGATACGAACGAATATTGTTATTATTTTCATGTCTCATCCGGTTTCATGTGCTCGCTGCCCGGTGCGTTGGCGTTGCTTCGCTGCCCCGTTGCTCACAGGAGGCAGCAGGCTGTCGCAGGCGGCTACAAAAACAATGGCTGTCGTCCAAGAACTGAAGTGAAATGAAACTCAAACTGGGCCCTGGGTGAGCCGGCGGTCTCGACTTCCTTTTCAGCTCAACCACAACATTAGCCAAAGCCAACTGCCGACCCGGTGCCCGTCTTCGTCTTCCTTTCGCCCGATAAGCGTGACATTTTCATATTGTTGGCGATCTGAATCCCGAGTTCCATTCATGCAACGCTCTGCGATTGAAATCTCGAAGTATATCCTAGCTGAGCTGCACCACGCCAATCACACACTGACGGGATTAGTTGAAGTGCAGTTTTTTATCTTTTTTCCCAGTCATCGATTGTCCTGTGCTAATTGGACCGATCGTCGCATAGTCTCAATTATTCCGGCAAAATGAGAGCGGATGGCCGTGAAATCGGAATCCGCTCTCGCTGGAATAGCCAGTTGACAGATCTTCATCTTTGGAAATATCAATAATCTAGAGTTTTTATGACCGTGCAATTGCCGTTAAATTCGCTCTTGGGTAAGACCTCTACAAGAAGCTCTATGGAAAGCCTTCTAGTCTTCAATGAGAACAATCTCTGCAGCTGCGCTAGTACATCCTTTAAGACTTGGGCCAACCAATCGTCATGGCTGAGAAATTACTAAAAACTAAGGGAAATTAGTGCATAACTTCATAACTTCAGTCTAGGCAGATGTCAGGCGGGCGACGCTGGCGACAGACTTAACCCCGCGCTCATTTAAATGTCACTTCAGCAGAAACACAAACAAATCCCCAAAGGACCGGGCATAGGAAAATCATTTGTGAGGCATATTTGAACTTCACCTCGGGCTGGCATTCACACCCGGGTCAGGCTATGGATCTTAAGCAGCAGCAGCAGCAGCAGCAGCAGCCAAATGGCATCAAGGGTCGCGACATTGGCGCGCAAGATTTGTGTGTTTCCGGAACGAGGGTCGCTGCAGGGTCAGAGTCGGGTCGCGCCGGGTCGGGGTCTAGCTCCTTTAAATTCCTTGTCTGAATTCCTGCCTGCTCCTTGACGAGCGTAATAGCGTAAACATTTAATGGGAGCGTGCTCAGCGCACGCGCAACATTGCCTCACCCCGTGGCTCGGTCTTAGTCTCGGCTAGATCCTCCCTTCAGCTCGTGGCATCATTGTTTGATTTCCTTCAGGATTTTTGTATGGCTTCTGTGTCTTATGATTGAATATCTTCTTTATGTACACATTCCGTTTATTATATTTCAACGATTTTTCATATTCATGATCATAATCTTGTGGCATTCTCTATGGAGCATGAAAACTTCGTGGGCTGCGGGGGTGTGTCACATTTGCGGTTGATAGTCTTGGGAGACTATGCAACGGCCGAGTGGATTGAAACAAGCAGTTCATGATTATACATAATGTAAGAGTCTAGCAGATGCTGGGATGATATCTGATTAGTTTACATTTTAATACATTTATATACATACCTTAAAGAACTTTAACTAAAACAGATCTTGGCTGTATTCAAGAGCAGAGCGCTTACTCTAAGAGTCTTGAGTAATATTGATTAAAAAAAAAACAGGGCTACTCTTGCTTCTGTAGTCCTGCTGCTGCTGCCGCCCCACATGTGGCACACTTAACACCTCCAATTCATAATGAATGAGTTAAGAGCATCAACAAACTAAGAATTTACATATATCCCAACTACTGCGACTCCGGCGGCTATAGCTCTGCCTCTCGCGACGCTTCAAGAATTACGTGTCAGGGATACGCCCGCATGGCGGCGACAAACTCGACTCGGCCAGGACATGTGTTAATCAAGTAGCGGTCTCAGCGGCGCATAACTCAACTGCAGCCTGCAGATGTGAGATGTGAGATGTGAGATGTAAGGAAGCGAACGAGTACACAGCTGCAGTGCCCCATTCCAAGGACTAAAAATAGTTGAAGGCAAGGTGCAGGGCTAAGCTGCGATCTGCTCCGGGGGGATTTATGTGACAGAATTTTCGTGTTTACGCTTAATTTTCGTTTAATTTTTATGGGCGCCAAGTCGAAACGGCTGCTGTTGCATTGAGGGAGCAGCGGAGTTCGATGTCTGGCAAATTTGGCCATTTGTCTAGTTGCCAGGACATCGATCGCTGCTTCTGCTGCTGATCAAACAAAAGACGTAACATGATCTAAAAAACCAACAAGCATTAAACATTGAAAAGGTGACAAACAATCGGGAAAAACAAACATCGGCAATAAAAAGCGCAATTGTTGCAACACTACAATTGAATTCAATCCGGAAATGTCCTGTAACGCGTGGACATAGATGGATCTCCCAAGTGGAAATCTGTGTAATTCAACTCGAAACGCAGAAAAACTGAGCGAAGAAGAGAATGTGAAATAGAGATAGAGTGAAATCAACCCCTGAATTGAGTGAAAAATATATGACTCCAGCAGCTGAACGGAGTTTGAGCTCAGGACGACTCCGACTGCGACATGCCTAAGTAAGTCCAAAGTTGACCTCTAAGACGACCTCAAAATGTGTCCGGCTGAAGCGCGCGCGCGCATGCTGCTCCTTTTGTGTATGCTCCGGCCATTGTTTGACCTTTTTTTGAATCTCCCTTGGCACCCGCTTACCTTTGTCTTATGCCTGCGCTTTGATCCTGGCATGATGTCAATGCCAAAAGGGCATTGCAATAAATGTGATAAAGATTGCTTATTGTCTCTTCTTTTATTTTTCTTTTGCAATTGCGCACAGTCTGGGCCATAAATTGCCCGTAGCCAGCTGATCAGTGATCGTTGACCGTTGGCTGACCCGTTGGTATCGTTCACCGTTGAAAAATATCCACAATGATGCCTTAATTGCTGAGCAGAAACACCGGCAGCTGAAAATTTCTATTTCCATTTAACTATGTCAGTTATTGTGGGAGTGTAGTGTTTGTTGGTGTTTTTTATAATTTGTTTCCTGGAGTCCTATATAAATAGTTCAGATGTAGATCAAAATTTGAATTCGTAAAGAATGGAGCTTGGGTATTTACAACTTTCACTTTTTTATAAAGCTAAAGGCTATACCACCAAACTCCATTTAACATGTATTAATATAAACGCGGCTAAAGATAAAAAACTGAAAACAAAAAAATTCTTTAAATTTTGAAAAATCGCGGGCATACTGTTACGTGGTTATTTCTGAACTGGTCACACTGCATTATCGAATGGTTCGATAACTGATTTTTGCAATACAATGCGATAGTACAATAATTCGATAGCAGTCTTTCCTCATCTCTACCCTGCCAATCAGCTGTTGTTGCTGACAAATATGCAAGACTACGTTTACATATTTAGTTTATAAAAACACGGAAAAATGAGTCAATATAGTAACGTTAAGTACACTACATCCCCTACACCATCCGTGGTGTCTGCTTATTCGAGTTCATCACGACTTCATTCTCCATTACCGCCTCCAGTTGGATATCGGAAAGATTGCCTCTCGGCAACGTCTAAAAGCTACAAATATTTGCGGCGTTTACTTAAATTTAATCAAATGGATTTTGAATTTGCATTTTGGCAAATGATCTATTTGTTTATAGCACCACAGAAGGTCTACAGAAACTTTAATTACAGGAAGCAAACTAAATCTCAATTTGCGCGTGACGATCCCGCATTTCTGGTGCTGCTGGTTATTTGTCTATGTGGTAAATATTTAAATCACATACGATTCTGAAGATATGCTTCTGATAATTGGATTTCCTTTTTTATTTCAGTAACCTCCTTGGGCTTTGCATATGTATTAGGCCTGTCTATTTGGCAAAGCATTTCCTTCATATTTTATGTGGTTTTCATAGATTGCATTTTTGTTGGCATCATAATTGCATCATTCTTCTGGTTGGTTACAAATCGATTCCTGCGTACAAATAAATTGGAGCCTGATATCGAGTGGGGCTATGCGTTTGATGTTCATTTAAACGCTTTCTTTCCTCCGCTGATGCTTTTGCACTTCATACAGTTGTTCTTCTACAATTGGCTGATCAGTCAGGCTTGGTTTATATCACGATTCTTAGGAAATTCCTTTTGGCTGATGGGTATGAGCTACTATGTCTACATCACTTTCCTAGGCTACAACTGTGAGTAAAGGCTACTATTAAAAACCCAAAATGCATGTAATGTATAATCCTTATTACAGGTATTCCACACCTAAAGAATACGCGCCTCATACTCATAGCACTCCCCGTTATATTTCTCTTGTATATTGTTGTCACGATCATAGGCTGGAACGCAACAATTTCTTTTATAAACTTCTATAAATATCGTGTGTATTGATGATTAAGTGATGTGGATTGTAAATTATTCTGCTATTTAAGCTATCGCCCATAATAATGCCTAATATATAAAGTAGCATAACCCATGTTAATATAAATACATACATTTTAACTTTCTATCAACATTGTTTTCATTATATTAGAGTAGACGTTAGGATAACAAATACAGCATTTTGAATTACTTATGCCAAGTGCTTGGGTTTGCTGAAAGTTCGTTTCCGCTTGTTGCGCTTCCGCTGAAGCTCTAATGAATGCAACTCTGTGTGAACTTCTGCAAAGATCTCCTTTTGTTCCTCTTCTGGTATTGTGGCGCGATACTGCTTCATTAGGTCATATTTTTCCCATGGCTTTTGCACTCTTTCTGCAGATTTTCGATGCTTGTCTTTTAGATACTGATCAATGTTCGCCACACCAAGTAAATTTTGACGCTCCCAACGCTCCAACCATGGACGTGGACGCAGAATTACTTTTAAATCGTTAACAGGAACAGGACTTCCCTCCTCCAATATTTCCGCTTCCATATTCTCATCAAATGTACTGAACTCAGGTAATGCATCACGCAAATAGAACAAACTGTCGTCGAGACGTTTTTCCAAACGCAATACCTCTACTTTCTGTATAGTTGGATCGTATAGTTCGTAGACTACCTCGATTCCCTGGTGGTCAATAACATTACGTAAAATGAATCGAGCACGAAGTCCACAGCGTTCGCGATGTATACAAATGCCAACGAAACGACTTGTCTTGCCTGCCGCATGAGGGTCGGAACACGTTACAGCGAGAATGGAGCCTACGTAAAACTCAGGTAAATCGATTTGACGTCGGCGGTCAAGCATATCAAGGCGTTCCAGCCTTTCCCGAACTGAATTACGCCATTGCACTTTGGGATCAGGCAGGAACTCGGGATAGACAAAGCGATAGTGTGCAGGCACAATTGTTTTGCGGACTTGCGGACCAGTTCCCCCTTCCTGCTGTTGCGGCAATGAGGCAGTAGTTTGTTGTGCCGCTTTAGTGGAAAATGTGACTAAAATTGAAACAGAATTATACTTGTCTGTGAACCAAACTAACATCACTCACCAATCCGTTTGAATGAACATTTTCTCATCACAGTTTTATTTAGAATCCCAATATTAATGTTCATTTTTATATTAAAATGTTTAGATAATCACGGCTAAAGATGGCTACAGACCAACTATTCAACATTTGTCTAATATCGATAACCGATCATACTTCGAAATATCGAAATATTGCATGTTATCGAATCATTTTAATTAATCCCAAATATTTAATAAATCCTTTATTTTGGCAGATCACTATGTTCTTTAACATTTTTCAATCTATAAAGCCGGTGGTTAATGCATTCCAGGTACCCGGACGAAATAGTAAGTAGTATTTACGAGGAAACTCTGCAGGACTCAAATAACAGAACTTGTTATTGGATGAGGAAAGTTAAGATTGTATTTATATTTGCTTTCGGGTTGTGAGACTGCTTATGTTTTGCCGCCTTCCGTTAAGCTCGGTGAGTAGTGGCGTCCTGAGAGTCTCGTTCTGTATAAGCGATTGTGGACATTGTTGGCACTTAAACGGAGCTTCTGAATAAAATTGTTTCATAACGAAAACGAAATTACGAAACTTCAGTCAATTTTTATGTATGCCTAACGACTAAGCACAAAATATGTATTATTTTCCGATATATTTCGCTTCGATTTCAATAACACTGCATCCATGCTAACAGCTGACGTTGTTTCATATGACTGATTATAAAACGTATTAATGCCAAGTTAAGCGCGTGGCGTTGTTATTATGATATGAAATAAAAATAATAACTATTAATATAATAAAATTAATAATAGTAGCTCGTTAAGTACGGAACCTACTGTAGAAAACTATCGTGTTACCGCGTTCCAAAGCCAGCCAATATAGATATCGGAGATCAACCACAAACCAAGATCTTACAATAGCTCGAGAAGAACAAACAACTGGTACCCCACCCAGCCGTAAGGATGATACACCAATTACCAGTATATCTCGCCGGAGAAATTGTTAGAGGATTTGGTAGGGGTTCCAAAGAGCTAGGCATTCCAACGGGTATGTACGAAAAGTAACTATCCCAGTTCGATCCAACAACATATATAGTTTCTATTGGTAGCCAATCTTTCTCGGGATGTGGTTAGATCTCTTCCTGAAACGCTACATACTGGTGTATATTATGGATGGTCACAAGTTGATAACGGTGAAGTGCATAAAATGGTATCAAGTGTGGGGTGGAATCCGTTTTACAACAATAAGGAAAAGAGCGTAGAAACCCATATTTTACATAATTTCAACTGTGATTTATATGGGAAAACATTAAAAATCTGCATTGTTGGCTATATAAGACCTGAACAGAATTTCAATTCTGTAGATGAATTGATCGCAGTAATAAAGTGTGACATTGCTAAAGCCAAAACTTTGCTAGACATGGAGGATAATCAAAGACTAAAAGACGACCCCTTCTTTGCATAATAAATGCAACGATTTTTAATCATTCAATGATGATGTAAGTACTTCATAAAATAAATCATATACTTAAGATAGGTTTTGGTTTTAGAGGAAATGCTTTGATTTTCATGACAATAGTTAATAGATTATTTAAGTCACATATGTAGAAAGATTAAATGGGTACTTGACTATTAAATACGTTACAACAAATTTATTTGTAAAATGAAGTACTTAGTTATATTTAATTGAAAACAAAAAAATTAATTATTAAAAAAAGTAAAATGTTTTGAATAATTTATTTTTATTTTTAAGTAATCGAACTATGGATAGATTTTCCGTTATTACATGAGTTCTTAAGATGTATCGATGTCATTAATATACAAACTATCGATATCATCATTGATCTTTGGCTTTCGCTAACGATCGCGGTTGGGCTTTGCATGTCTGTCGACAAGGTTTATGTGTATAAAACCATTGCATAAATCAACAGGCAAGTCAGATTATAAAATTGCATCAACTGAGCTGGTTAATAGTCTCTGCATCCATTCATCTATAATCAGATCAGCAACATGTCGAGTAGCACCAACGTTTCGACGCCACAACAACAACAACAACGGCAGCATGTGCGCTCTCAGGGTTACGAACAACAGGTGGTGTCCGATTCGCCTACGCCGCCATCGCCTACACTGTCAATCGCTGAAAGTAAGGAGTTAACAGGTTTAACGCATGAATGTGGGGTTTTTGGTGCCATTGCCTGTGGAGATTGGCCCACTCAGATTGACATTGCTCATGTGATATGCTTGGGTCTAGTGGCCTTGCAACATCGTGGGCAGGAATCAGCTGGCATAGCAACAAGCGAGGGCAAGTGCTCCAAGAATTTCAATGTTCACAAGGGCATGGGCATGATTAGCACCCTTTTTAATGACGATTCGATGAAGAAATTGCGGGGCAATTTAGGAATTGGACATACACGTTACTCCACGGCCGGTGCTTCGGAGGTGGTCAATTGTCAGCCCTTTGTGGTTCATACAGCACACGGTGCCATGGCGCTGGCCCATAACGGCGAGTTGGTCAATAATGAATCTCTGCGTCGCGAGGTACTGGGTCGAGGAGTCGGCTTGTCTACGCACAGTGACAGTGAATTGATAGCTCAGTCACTTTGCTGTGCACCGGAAGGCGTCTCCGAACACGACGGACCAAACTGGCCAGCACGCATAAGGCATTTCATGATGCTGGCTCCGCTTTCCTATTCGTTGGTAATCATGCTGAAGGATAAAATCTATGCAGTGCGCGATACGTATGGAAACCGTCCATTATGCATTGGAAAAATTGTGCCCATAAACTCTGGTCCAGCTGCCAACAGCTCGGAAACTCCTGCCGACGGTTGGGTGGTGTCTAGTGAGAGTTGCGGATTCCTGTCCATTGGTGCTCGCTACGTACGCGAGGTAGAGCCAGGAGAGATCGTGGAGTTAACTCGAGGCGGTTATCGCACTGTAGACATTGTAGAATCGCCCGACTTTAAGCGTATGGCATTTTGTATATTTGAATACGTTTACTTCGCACGGGGCGACACTATTTTCGAAGGCCAGATGGTATATTCTGTGCGTCTGGAGTGTGGTCGTCAGCTATGGCGTGAGGCACCAGTCGAAGCAGATATTGTAAGCTCCGTACCAGAGTCGGGTACTGCGGCCGCTCACGGATATGCCCGAGAATCGAATTTGGAGTTCGCTGAGGTACTATGCCGTAACCGCTATGTCGGCCGCACTTTCATTCAACCGTCAACACGTCTACGCCAGCTGGGCGTTGCCAAAAAGTTTGGCGCCCTATCTGAGAATGTGGCCGGTAAAAGACTGGTTCTAATAGACGATTCCATAGTGCGTGGTAACACCATAGGTCCCATTATTAAGTTGTTGCGTGATGCAGGGGCACGTGAGGTGCATATTCGTATTGCCAGCCCACCGCTACAATATCCCTGCTACATGGGTATCAACATACCCACGCGCGAGGAGCTTATCGCCAACAAGTTGAATGCCAAGCAACTGGCGTGCCATGTGGGCGCCGATAGTCTGGCCTATCTGAGTGTCGCTGGATTGGTGCAAACAATTCAGCGTAAGCATGTTGCATCCGGCAAGCAGACAGGTCATTGCACCGCCTGTTTAACAGGCGAATATCCTGGCGGTTTGCCTGATGAACTAAGCTGGTGAACCATTTATATTCCCAGATAAACAAACTTTTTGTAGTATAATGCCGAGTGCTTCAAATTACTGTCACAAATTATATAATTGCACAATTGCATTTAAAGCCCCACCTGTGGAGCATATTTCCATTTCAATTTACACCACTTTACACCAAGTATTTCCTAAGCTCAAATTATACACTTTATACTTTATATTTAGATATACACGCTTTTCAGTGAAAAGCCCCTTTTCCTATAAAATGACAATTTTGTACAAAAGAAATAGCCATCAATATTGCCTCCGAATGGCATTTTATTATACATTGTTACCATATATAGTCTAGATTTATTTTTTTGTGAATGCCAATAATAAAAGACATTTAGCACAAGAATTTCGACGGTAACTTAATAGTGTAATACAAGGAACTCTGCAATTTCCACGCATGGGTTCACATATAGATTAGAAAAGTGGAAATTTGAGATGGCTTACCAAATCCTAAAATACTAAAGTTACTAAGCAATTTTATGTTGTTTTTGTGCTTATACTTAAAACCTTGCATTCAGTAGATATGTAGGTTACCTCATTTCCAATTCAACTTCTAACAACTGCGAGGCAGTTAAAACCCTAATGAATACAAGTTTAAATTAATTTGTATCCGTTAAGACGTTCATGATATATTCGATTACTATTCATTAAGTGAAAAGAGTGCTGAAAAACGTTTGAAAAAATATCGATAACGATAGTACGGTACAAACACAGCCCTGCCAAAATTGTCATCTCATCCCCCTTTACTATGACGGAAAACACGAATTACTGACGTTTTCATTAATTTATAACTTAAAAACTTGTCGGTCACTGTATTGCTTGTGCCTAATATCGTTTAAAGTAGGTTTCGAAGCGAATCACGCCGAAATGGGTTTTCCTCGGTCTTCAACCGATACGGTTATCTCACTATCATTGCTGCTATTGATACTCAGCACCTGCTCTGGGCTATACGAGGATCAAATTAAAAAATTTGACTGGCAAGTAATACGAAAATTGAACATTGACCATTTACTTACATGTAACTTTCAACAGGCGAAGTGTAAATGTCGGCGCCCTCAAACATTCGTATGTCGATCTTAACCATTTTCAGCCGCGTGTGTTAATAAGCACACACGAGCAAGTGGTTGGTTCATTATGTCCAAAGACCGGTGATATTATCTGGCGACAGGTGCTCGAGCAAAAACCACGCGGCGATATAAAACTGTTACAAGTAAGCGGTTTTGCCGACGATAGCAGTGATACGGCGGCTGCTCCAATGGGCTCGCATCTTGGCTTCGATATGCTGACTGTGCAAGGCCATGCCCCAGCTTTGGTGCGAGGATGGAATACGAATATTGGTACAATCGAATGGGAGTGGTCTATTATGCCAATGAATACGGGAAGAGCATTGGACGCAGTCTGGTTCTATAGCAATTCTATACTGTATCACGTGGTACCCTTTTGGCGCAGTCATATTGAGGTAACGGCATACTTTGCAACGTCAGGACAGACAACTGGCAGCACAAGCAAGATAATGGCAGCTTGGATAACTCCGGAGAATTGCTTGCTCAGTGGTACGTTCTATGTTTGCCTAGACGGAAAACAGCTCATAAGTTTGGATTTGGTGGCCAAGAGCACACAAGTGATTGCAACGGGCTTGGCAACCGAACCCAAAAGCAAAATCCAAGCTTTTCCGGTAAGCTATATACAATGAAGATAATAGAGTAAGTTTTAAGCTTGCAATTTTTAGGGATTAAACGGCGTATTGGTCATCGATAAAAAGATGATTAGCGTTAGCAAGGATCAAAATGTATGCCTTGAACTCACCAGTAGCAGCTACGTTGTCGGCAGCCTGAACAACCGCAAAGTCGTGGCATATGCCGATTTGGTTGATGGTGTAAGTATTGCATTTTATGCACCGTGAAAATATTGAATTCTATTGTTTTTTTTTCAGATCCTCAATATCAATGCGGTTTATTTAGATAACTGCTCACCTGTGCCGGAGTTACACCAGAGCGTAGACTTTGCTGAACACTTCGGAAAGCCCAGCTTGCAATCTTTTGACTGTAAATCAAAACGCAATATAGATGGGAAAAGTTGTCTCTTTCTGTTTGCTACCAGCTCAGAGTCAATCGTTGCTGTACAACAAGATCGAGTCCGATGGTCCCGTGAGGAATCTCTGGCCAACGTTATTGATACGCAATTCATGGACTTACCGTTAGCTGATACTGAGGGCACGCTAGAAAATGAAATGAAGGGCAAAGCAGGTAAAGCGCTTACTAAATCTATCTACGATTATGATTCATATTAAGCAATAAGCAATTATATCTCTTCTTAATGCTAACTAAGTGGATGCAATTAGCTTAAAGAGTAAGTTCAGCACATTATTGGAGGTGAAATTTACATATAGACAGACAAACCCTGTAGACACATAACTGTAACAAACAAGTGACGCGCTAATGATATTATCTTTGAAAAATCAGGTGACATTGCCAGCGCTTTTATTCGCCGTATCACAACGCAAGCACTTCAAATCAAGAGTCTAATCTTGCATGTTATTGGATTGGGTCCACCACCAACGGCCACGCAACGTGCCGGACTTATACGAGATTCCTTTGGACTGCACAAGATTTTAGTACTTCTAACACGCACAGGCAAAATTTTCGGCGTGGACAACATTGCTGGTAAACACCATTGGAAACTCTATTTACCCGATGTAGAGGGATTTGAGAACGCCGAAGAGATGCGTCTAATTGTTCAGCGCACATCCAAGCACTTCCCACTTCAACCTCTGTGCGCCATTGTTGCCAAGTCTGTGGTGAGCTTAAAGTCTAATTAAGAAAATATTTTAAGTAGTTCCTAACACATGTAGATTGCAGAGTAATGGCAACGGAGTGTTGTTTCGGTTTAATCCGATAACGGGTCAAGCTGCCGAGGGCGGACTTCTCCGACTGGACTATAAAATAAAACAATTAGCGCTTCTCCCTGAAACCGAAGAAGACTACGTTAAAGGCATTTTAATATTGGACGACGCCAATAAGCTGCATGTAGAGCCAAAGCACGCAACGCAATTGGTAAATAAAAAAATTTAATTAGTTGCATGTATTTTAACCAGCAGCTCTCATTTCAGGCGCTTGGAATGTATTTATATACGGCAGATGTAAAGAAAGCTGAGCTAGAAGGTTATTTTGTAAAATATGAGGATGGTGTAAGTGAACAAATTGTAGCGTGGTAGCTTTAAAGCAAAATTTCATTTTTTTTTATTATTATTATTATATTCAGAAACTGTCGGCATTGCCAATATGGAATGTGCGCCTTGGTGGCCACAATTCAGAGCAGCAAATTATCCGCGTCGCTAACAAAAATCCTATTGAGCACGTACACTCCCAAGGTCGTGTACTTGGAGATCGTTCTGTACTTTACAAGTACATAAATCCAAACTTAGTTGCCTTTGCTACGCAGGCACCAGATGCCACACACAAATGTAGGCTAACCAAGAATTAACATATGTGCGAAATATCTAATTTTCTTCAATTACAGCGGTGATTAATTTGTATTTAGTTGATGTGGTGTCCGGCTCTGTCATCTTTTCAATGACACATCGAAAGGTGCGTCCACCGTTGCATATTGTTCACTCGGAAAACTGGTTAGCATATTCTTATTTCAACGAGAAAGTGCGACGGACTGAGATCAGTAAGTCTAATGAATACAATCTGTAAATGGTATCAGGATTGATAATCTTATAATTTGATCAGCTACTATTGAACTTTATGAGGGCAGTGCGCAGTCCAACAGTAGCGTTTGGAGTTCATTGCAGGCACCGTCTATGCCGCTCGTGGAGCGGCAATCTTATATCATACCCACCTTAGTGGAGGCCATGCGCGAGACTATCACCGAGCGCGGCATTACCAACAAGCATGTTTTGAGTAAGACTAACATTGGGGTTTAAAAGAATCCTATAACATTCCTCTTTTAATTCCCTTTGTTTAGTTGGAACTGCCAGCGGTGGCGTTGTTGAGATGCCCTGGCACTTGTTGGACCCCCGTCGTCCAATATCATCCACTACACAGGGCCGCGAAGAAGGAGCCATTCCATATATACCGGAGTTGCCTTTGCCAACAGAAAATTACATAAATTATAATCAAACGGTTGCACGTTTACGTAATATCTACACCGCACCCAGCGGCTTAGAGAGTACCTGCCTAGTCGTAGCCACGGGCTTAGGTATATATGATGTGGCTTTCAGTTTTACTACTCGATGGTCATTTAATAATTCTGTTTATTTCCAGATTTGTTTGTTACGCGTGTTTCGCCATCGAAAACGTTCGATATGCTGAAGGAGGATTTTGACTATATATTAATTTCCATAGTCCTAGTCGTGCTGACTTCAGGTTCCTTAATTGTTAAGCACTTAGCGTCGCGAAAGCTGCTCAAACAGGCGTGGAAATAAAAGTGGCATTATTAAAACATATGTAATTGCTTTATATAAATTGTACTACGACCAAAAATAAGAGAAGAAAAGTGGAGTAGATCGGAAGAGAATGAATTGTAGTAGCTGCATTTCACCTAATAATGCAATTGATAACAATTTTTTCTCTAAGCTTAGGCAATTATTTATAACTAAATATATATAGCGGATAAACAAGTAATTAGCTGTTGAAAAAGTTCTCATTGCATTTTTCTGTTTCGTTTTGTGTTAAATTTTCATACGTCAAAATATCAGCATTGAAATTGTGAGTTTTCAAATTAGTAAATAAAAACATTTTTAAGAAGGACAATGGTAAAAAGTATGTTTTAATTGCGGTTACTATCACAAAAAAAAAGCTGGTTCATAATTTCAATTCGTTTCATTTTCTCAAATAATTGTAGTAGGATTTTAAATTTGGCGCCCTAAGGAAGATCGTAGCGGTGCTGCCACCTATTTTTTGATGCATTAAACAACACTATTACTTCAAAGCAGCTGATTCCTTTCTTCCTCATACCACTTCATCGTGCGCCGACAATAAAAGAATGTCTCTGCGGGTTTTTGGCTTAAATTTATTAAAAAATAACACAAATGTACTCCAGAGTGCTGCCAAAAATGGTGGAGTACCCAGTTGGCATGCGGTATGTTAGTTCAGTAGTTCGCAAAATGACGGGGATGAATGTCGTGATAAACACAGCTACTTTTGTTGTTTGCATAACATTTCAGCTTGGAGTGGCTCCATACGCCACACAGGTGACTGTCCAGGCAACTCCGGCAGCTGTTCAGAAGCAAAAGGTCAGCAAAGCCATGAAAGCATACCTTGAGCGAGCGAACGACCACGATGAATTCATGAAAACTCAACACTTGGAGTTTCAAATTGGAAAACGACATTTGGCAAACATGATGGGCGCTGACGTTGAGACCTTTACACAAGAAGACATAAATGTAAGTATTAATACAAATGATAAGTGCAGACTAAAACTGATCATAATTTTTAGGAAGCCGTTGCGTATCTATTTCCTTCAGGATTATTTGACAAACGTGCTCGTCCCTCGATGAGACCGCCTGATGAGGTGTTTCCCGCTCGAAAGGCAGCCGAATTCGATGAGACTGGACGGCCTTTCCACAGCATGTTCTACACCGGCAAACCTAATTTTTTCCAACTGTTGCACGTATGTTTTTCTAGTCATTACTTTAAATCACTCATATTAACCTTAATGTGACTGTAGGACATAGTCAAAGAGACTAATAAGCTTTACGATCTGGAAGAACGTATGCTGAGACGTGGAAACAAACCTGATGAGAACCAAAAGCTGTAAGCTTTAACTACAGTATTATAACTCTTAATATTATAATTTATGTTGCCTTATATATTTATAGCGAAACAACTGGTTTTCAATTGTTACCAAAGGCTCAACTTGAACGCGTACTTGTCGAGCAAATAGTGGATCTTGAATATCAGAGTTTTACCAATGCTATGGAGCGCTTGATTTCATTGCCGTATTCATACAAAAGCAAAGCATTCATTGAACGATTCCTAAAGCCCTTGATAGATCAATCAAAGCAACTCGAGGTGCCCAAACCAAAGATTGATGAACAAGGGCGCCAGTACGTAACCACATACGAGTGCCTCCGTAAAACAGCTCGTGGCGATGTTACAGTGCGTATGCCCGGTACAGGCAAGATAACCATAAATGGCCAAGACATCTCATACTTCAGCATGGAAGAGTGCAGAGAGCAGGTAAGTCACACTTTCAATCCCCTTCAAGTATCAAATATTTGCCCTGCCAAATTAAGAGATTAGGTTTATGTAAAGTCGAAGATAGCTATTGGTGTTGGTATAGGTATTCAAAACAATAGATACATATATAGTGTTTTATTAGTAAATCTTTAACTTGCATATAGAATCATCATTTAAACGCTTTCCTTACGACAACGCCAAACAACAAAGACACAGCCTAAAACCAGGCACAGACAAAATCAAACGTGCTAGCTTCTCGCCTCGAATACCTATTAGCTAGTATTTATTCATATACACGAATTTATTTGTATATACATTGTAGGAATAATGTAGAATAGTATTGTATAATATCGTGTATAGCTAAATAGCATTATTTCATAGAGCGTTTGACGCAAAAGTATATATATAAATATGGTAACTACAATATAATATCAACAATTTTCGGGTTCCTGCGCGTAATTTGTTACGTGTCCAAGAAGAGTCTAACGGCTAAGAATTTGAAAATAATTGCATAGCAAAAGGTGATAGAGGGATGATTATAAAAGATAAAAATAATAGTAAATGGCATACTGGAGAATCTATTTACGTAGTTGCTGCTTCTGTTGGTTCGATATTACAATTAGCAGCTTGTCGATCACTTTGCTGGCCTGTTGCTGTTGTGATATGAGCGCCTGTTTTAACTCCTGAATCTCCTGGGTGAGAAACTCAATGCGATCAGCGTTGTCGTCAATCTTATTAGTCAGCGTGGTAAGCTGCGAAGTTTCTGGATCCGGATCGGGCAATACATAGGCTGTAGTTACACATCCGTTATTGTTGTTGTACTTGTTTTTATATGATAGATAATTTTCTGCCGGATTTTTTGAGGAAATTGTGTGACCGAAATGCTTACGCATTTTGCCCACCTCGTAGGCCTTCATAAGAATATCACGCGGTAAGCGCTTCTCGCTGGGATTGAGTGGCTTCACGCAGAGCACCACGCGATAGGCCTGTGGCGAAACAAGAGCCGTGTAGTGCAGCAGGTTGCGCAGCCAAGTAGGTAAATAGCCATTGAACAGAGCTGATTCGATGTAGCTAATGAGCTTCGTCTGTCGCACTAGTTTCGAGAGTCCGGCTGTTTTCTTAAGACCTTGTATATCGTGCACCGCAATGCCCACCAACAGATTCATTAGAATGATTGTCACAAACAGGAGGAAGAGTACAAATGTAATCTGAGCACTGACCTCCAGCAGGAAAGGCGGATCTTTGCCATCTGGATCGTTGATTAATAGCGATAGATCTTGTTCGCCTATCATCATTACCAGCACAGTGATGAAACCCATGAAGGGATTGGCAAATGACGACGACGATGGAAAGATAACACAAAAACTAATGGTAAAGCCAATTAGCATACACGAATAGGCCATGAACAGCTTGGCAAACTCGCCCTGGACCCGCGTATACATGGCCACGTACACATCGAAGACGGGCAGCTGGCCAATCATCAGCATCAGATTGGTCCATCCGAGCAGGACAGCAAAGGCGCCAATGTGATTTTGGAACGTGTACGTCTGCTTGGTGTAAATGTATGATATGACAAAGACGCTCGTTATGACGAACCACTCCATGATGTTCTCCACCTGCGTCACATAGTGTCGAAACGAGGAATAGCCCGTAATCCCATAAAGTTTTCGAAATATCTCGACTATTGTGATTGCCACCAGCACCCACCATTGCATCTCCATTACAAAGGGATTATTGCGCAGCATATCGCCCAGTATGGACTGCTTCTGGCACAGTTCCTGCGCTTGAATGGTCGTGTTATCGTCCTTGCTGCCGTTGTAACAGTTGTGTGCCAGCGCTGTGAGCACATACAGCGTCAGGAAAAGCACAAAGCTAAAGCAGAAGATCAGCCGTCCAATGTAGTATTTACGTATTTTGCCCCATTTGATGTAGAGAAAGGATGAGCAAAGCGGATGCTCCAATATCTCCTTTTGCCCCTCGTCCACAAATGTATTCAAATAGCTAATCTCGCGTGGATGGCAATGCTGCAAGAGCTGACGGAAGTCCAACTCCAGTTCCACCTCACGATTTACCGGATCCTGTTGAGTAGGACAATAGATAAATGTTTAACCGTTAAGGTTTATCGCCAATGGACTTACTCACCTGTGAATGATGCAAGGTAATGGCTGCGTCTAGCTTTTGGCGGATCATGGCCACCGAGGCTGGTGTCTTGCGTGTGATGACGTTTAAAGCAGATGTTCCCTTCTTAGATTTCGTTGTGACATCCGCGCCATGGAAAATGAGCATCTCAACGCACTGGACGAGCCCGTCCAGGGCGGCCAGGTGGAGAGCGGTGAAACCATAGATATCCTTATGATTAACATTGGCTCCCCACTGGATGAGCGTCTCCATGATGTCATAGGCATTCTCTGACTTGCCCACAGCCGCATGCAAAGGCGTCCGATGGTCAAAGTCCTCAGCATTGGCGTCCGCATTGCCATTACGGAGAAGCGACTCGACGCACTCTAAGCTGGATGTACGCGCTGCCAGGTGGAGAGGCGTGAAGCCACGGTGGTTCTTTAGCTTCGCATCGGCGCCCTTCGATAGCAAGAGATCAACGCATTCCACGTTGCCCTCATCGGCGGCCAGATGCAAGGCCGTAGATTCCTTTTCGCGTATGCAGATGCGCACGTTGGCATCCGCATTCGGAGCATTCAAAAGCGCCTCCAAGCACTGCAAATGTCCCAGATCTGCAGCCAGATGGATCGCATTGGTGCCATTGGGCTTCAGCGAATTGACGTCCGCTCCTTCGCTAATGAAGAGCTGCAGGCACTCCAGCGCATTGGAGCGAACGGCACAATGGAGCAGGCTCTCCTCGCAGTTCGGTTTGTTAGTATCTTTGGTGATAAGGGCGCCACTGTTGATAAGGAACTTGGCGGCCTCAGCGGCATTGCCAAAGGCGGCACAGTGTAGCGGAGTGTAGCACTTGGACTGTAGATTCACATTCATGCCCTTGCTCACTAGAAAGTCCAGCGTGGCTAAGCATCCGCTGAACGCTCCCAAATGCAATGCGGAGATGCCATTCTGATCGCAGAAATGCAAATCGGCGCCTGCTTTTAGTAGACCTTCGAGCAGATCCCAGCGCTTCAAGAATGCCGCCCACAGATAGCTCAGATTCTTCTCAATCTTGGAAGCGGTCTCAAAGTGAGCGGCCACACACTCAGCCACAACATTACCCTGTTCAATATCCTCAAGTAGGCGCACCCGGCCACCAGCACTCTTCATCTGATCGATCAGGCTAATCCTCAGTGTATCATTGCAGATCTGCACGCTCAGCTCGCTAGTTGGCTCCTCGAAGCTGTCGTACATGCTCGGCGCACTCTCCGCCGGCGGGGATGGTCCACACTCCATGTATTCGAATTCACCAGTTGTCGGATACTGAGCTTCGATCATGGCGTCAGTGTTATTGCGCCATCGCACCATTAGATTGGGTGGAATCGATTTGAAACTGTTTAAAACGTAACATTAACAGAAAAAATTGCATTAATTCTGGCTATCTAATCACTTGAGATTCCTGCAACTCCATCCAACTCAGGCTTAACTTCTTCCCACCCTTCTTCTTTCCTTCTTATATGCTTTATATACTGAACGAAAGCACTTTCTTTTCAATGGAAAAAAATCTGCGAATAATTTACAGCTCTCGAATGCAGATCATAAAGGGGAAATTAACTGTAATTTGTTTTTAAATAGATTTTTTTTAATTCTGTAAAATTTGAATGTTGAACTTTTGTCGAATTGCGTAACTCGAAGCATAACTAGCTTATTTGCGAGTGAAGCAAAGCTGCGACTTCATTCACGCTCTAGCTCACGCCTCTTACAAGTTCCTCTTTGAGTTTAAACTATTTGTATTTATTATTATGGTTGCTGTTGTAGTTGCTTGTATTTGTGTGTGTGTGTGTGTGTGTTTTTTTTTTGAGTTGGTTTGAATGTCACTGCTCGTTGATGACTTTGAAGCATGCATAATTGAAAAGCTTGTTTATCAGCATAAATTATTAAGTTATGGAAAAGCGCGGATTTAAGCAGATTTTACTATTAATTCAAAATATTTGCCTATTTATGAGTTGTGCACTTTGTTAACTCTTGTACTCAGTTGGCAGGAACTGAACGATACGGCTGCAGCAATTGCCGGCGGTCTTTCATTTGTGTGCGGCTCGGACTGTTGCGACTTATCGCTGCAGCAGTTGCTGCTGATTATTTCAGCTGCAGTCTTTGCATAATTTCAGGTAGAAATTGCATTGAAGTCCGAGACTGATTTAGCTACACACAGTCATTGCCATTGTTCTGCACTTAGTGGCTTATATGTGTGGGTGAGTTTGCGAGTGTGTATGTGTGTGTGTGTGTGTATGTGCTTTGCTACGTACACCGTTTGCAGCCATATCCACGGATGATGCCAATTCGCTAATGAACTACTTTCAATTTCTAATTTCATTTCCAAACTGCGAACCAGCGCACTGTCGTACACACATTGGAGAGTCCGAACTTAGCACTGACTGGCTGACCCATCTACAGACCGATCCGACACACATACATCCAGACAGACAGTCAGAGACAGGCCAAGCAGCTAACAATGATTTGCCTTTTGTTGGGCTTTTACATTTGTTTCTGTCCAATGGCCGGAAAATGCCAAAATGCTGTGTGAAAACGCGAATTTTTCACTTCCGTTTTGTACACTCCGTTGTTCTCACTACTTTTCGAGTGTGTGTGTGTGTGTGTGTGTGTGTGTGTGCGAGTGTGTGTGTGTATTGTTGTAGCTGCTGTTGTTAGTTTACGAACTGCGAACGCGTTTGCACGAACGTTTTTAGCCAGCGACTAAAACGCGACCGCCTGCATTGTTGTTTCGATTCCGACTGACGGAAAGCGTTAAGCGACGCTCAGTGCCAGCTAGTCGATCGAGCTTAAAACGG
>JABVZX010000297.1:50786-62669 GCA_020883565.1 Drosophila pachea
GATGTGAGAGTTCAATGGCTGTGAGCGAGATTGCCAAAATATCAACCGAAAACTAGCTTTCAAGCCAGAGAGACCTAGGCGAGTGGGAGTGCGACAGCGTCGTAGTGAAGAGTGGAGACTTACTTCGTAATGGGATGCTGGTTAGATGATGGCCGTAAACAAGAAAAAAAAATATGCATAAAATTTCTTACTTGATGAACACACATTTGAGATTTTGAAGAGAGAGAATTTAGCAGGGAAATTTATTTCTTACATTGGAAACACTTGGGCAGACGTCACCCTTGGCCCAAAAATCCATTTATTTCTTTTGAGTTTATTAAACCAATTAATAGGTAACTGCTATCTGCTATCTGCTACCTGGCAGCGATGAGTATTCACCATTTGAATGCGAATGTGACTTTTCCATGAATTCGCAAGCGTGGGAATAATGTAGACGATCCGTTATCCGGGCGATTGTCTCCACCCAGGGAAAATTAATTGTAGAACTAGAGTTCGCACCTCACAATTTAAATGCTTTGCCGAGCCGAGGTGTAAATATTTCTCTTCCCATTTTTTTTTCGCTGATTAAATAACGGTGTGGGAGTTCTTCGCAGTCATGCACACATTTTTCGGGCGAAAATAACTGAAAAGCAATGCTGGCCTTAGGACCACACCCTGCACTTACCGGTTATTGGCATTATTTTCATTGAGCGGCTGCTCCACTTCGGTCTTGGTAACGACGCTGATGGAACGTGTCATACGACGCGGCTTCGTGCTGCCCTCCTTGTAGCCAAGATTCTCCATGTCGGATCACGAAGGCGACGAACAGACCTTGCTGGCGACTCGTTTCACTTGCAGTCGCAGTTGTTGTTGTTGCAGTATCTCAACTTTTTGTTGTTGTTGTTATTGTTGTTTGCAATTAAAACGCGCAAATATGCGCGAAAATCCAAAGCCAGTTGTTTAACTGCACTTACATGTGGTGCGAATAACCCAACTGAAAAACTTTCCAATATCTGCAGCTGAAATTTATAGATCGATTTCTTGATAAGTGTTTGGCTAGACTGCGGATTCCATTCAGCTCTCAGCTGCAAAGAGAAAGAAACAATATTTATAATACCTGTCCTGGTCCAGCGGGGAGTAATTGTTTCCTTTTTTCTTTCTTTTTCTTTTCTCTTCTTTTCTTTTCTTTTCTTTTCTTTTCTTTTCTTTTCTTTTCTTTTGGCTCTGTGGCTGTAAGCCCACGGGCAATTGCGGATCACAACTGAATTTTTTTGCCTTTTGCTTTCTGGCTTCCAAATTTAACGCATAATCTGCACAGACCCAAAATAAATATTTGCTTTGGCGTCACTTTTCCTACTCGGGACCCTCTCTGCTGTGGGTGTTTGCCTTTTGAACTCAATATGGGCTTCTGCGCACGCCGAATGCGACAATCTCGGCTGGGGAATTATCTAAGCATTCATCTCATTTGACGCAGCGATAAGACTGGTCATATAAACAGTATGATCAGGCAGGGATTTATCAGTTACCACTACTGTTTATATGGGCTGGACTGAGCAGAGGCGCAGCTATCCACTATCTGAATGGGGTTTCTATATAAACACTTCTATATCCTCAACGAAGGGTCTTTCTTCTTAGGGTTAAGGCCTTGTTCAGAACAAAATTACTTTAGATGTTTTATATTTAAAAGATTGAAAAGATTATGTACATATATGATACCTAATATATTTTTAATTTGCTGATGATATCTCTAGCCAAATTTGATAATTGAATATAATTATGGAGCTTTCGGGCCCATCATCCATATAACAGAGTTGTGTGAAATATTTGCTTCTCTGATTATTTGTACTCAGATTTTGTTTGTCCACATTATTTACAATTTATGTCAACGCTAGACATTCGGCTTGCGAGTATTCATTCATTTTTTGAGTACCATTCGCCAGCCTGGCACAGCCTCAGGTGCGGCCTAAGTGTAAATCGTAAAATATTAATGGTCTTAATTTCAAATTTTCAGATTTATAGAAGAAGTGTAAACGAATCGGAATGATTCGTTTTTCACTCTTCAGCTGAACTCGAAATGGATAAGTTGGCATTTAGACGCGTCAATTATCCGATGATTTATTCTCTTTTATTTATTTAGCTATTTAGCTTCTCGTTTTAGTACTTTCAGTTTTCTACTCGTTGCGCAATCTAATTGTTAGTGTTGTCAAGAGAATTGCGAAAAATTATTTGTTTTTATTTATTTATTTTGCGATTGTAAACAAAAAGTTATGAATACAATTTGAATATGGCAGTGCTAAACGATCGGATCAGCAGAGTTATTAGCCAATTTAATGATCGATGAGACGCTGAGATCGAACATAAAAAGACTTTAAAACGATAATGCGCACATATTGACAAACTTCTGTGTACCGACGGCCATAGACGAAGTTGTAAAACCCGTTTGCAGGTCTCAGGTTAAATTCCATCCAACAGTTGAAAGTTTTTAGCACAGTAAATAAATATTTGATTTCAACGTCTGGCAATTCCAGTCTCACAACTTAACGGTATTCAAATCCTCTAAATTTCTTCATTATAGGACCTATTAAGGCGACACGCTGCCAATGAGTCATATAGAGATGCTAAACCATTTCATTAAGAAGTTGATAATCTGTGCGGATAGAAGCCATTAAAGCCGAGCCGGAAGCGCCATTTATAATTTAGCTTCAAGATGTAACGCGATGCAACGTCATTTTGAAAACTGCGCCGCTTTCAAAGCAACCCTGCACACGCTCCATGCAGTTTTTTTTTCGTTCTTTTTTTATCGTTGATTCGTTCCTCCGTTCGGCGCGCTTCGGCTCGGCTCAGTTCGTATCGTTTGGATCTTTCGCGGGGTTCTTCGGGTTGCGTTGATTCAATTATAATTGAAACTAATTTGAATTTGTACGGTTGAAAGGCTTTATGGCACGGGTGGCGCAATGAGGCGAGGTGTTGTGCCCATTGGAAAGGCAACGCGTTTGTGAGACTAGCTTTATTTTTGCATTGCTTTTCGGAATGCCCTTGAACCTGACGCACCCCTCAGTCCACAAGTTGTTCACTTGTGTATCTTATGTACGTTGCTGTAATTCAATCACTCCGAATTAAAGGATAATACGACCTGATGATTGCAACACAAAACTGTAATGCGGTCTTTAAATGAGCTAAAAACAACAAAACTCACCCAAAACCAATCTGCCTCTCATTGCACCTGCCTAAGGGAAATCAAAAGAGCAAGAAAAACAAAAAAGTGCCATGTAATCCCAAAATCGAAATTGCATCTTCAGTCCAATGAAAATGTTATAACAAAGAATTCTTTCTGCACATTTGAATTTCTTTCTTTGATAGAAAAAAGTTTGTTTAATCGTTGTACCCTATTTAAATTAGTTTATTTACTTCATTAGTGTCTTGGCCAATGCCGGTGGCTCTGCGAGCAGCGCAACATTTTCTATTTTCCCAATTTACATATAAACAACACTTTCGGATCGGGTGTTAAGACTCCCACACGGTTTATAATTTTTCCGCGACTCGAAGCGCGACAGCATCGGGGATGGACTGATAAAAAGAACTGCGCCGATATGATAATGTAGACCAAAAGTCTCGCTTTGGAGGCGAATGTGGGAGGTGGATGAGCATATCAACTTTGAGACAAGTGACCGCGCGCCAATGAGGCTGTATGTACACTTAGTATATATACTATATTATAAAATATGCTATCAACAGTATCATCATCGTCATCAGCTCCAATACACACACGCTTTGAGATATATTCAGAGCGTATTGTTGGGGAAAAGCGCACAACGAGGAGCTTTTCGAACGCTCCAGAGAATCAGTTATCAAATTCATTTAAATCATAATAAAATTTGACGCGAGATTTCGTTAAGCGCCGGCTAAAGTGTCTCCGGCGTTACGAATATGGAAGCCGGCTAGCCAGAGAATTTTCTTCACTCAAATGAATATAGATATATATGTATCTTATGTTTTCTTTTTCCAAATCTGTATCATAGGTTGTTATAATGCTCTCTCTGTCGCTCAGCAATTAGTGAAGTATTATTTTTAGTATTTAATCTAATGTCCACAATCATTAATTTAAAAGTCTTGTGCGCAATTGTTGTCAAAGCTTTTTACATTCGGTTGTGTTAAGTCATCTGTCAAATTGTTTAAACAAATTAAAGATACGCAACACAACAAATCCGAGTAATTTTCGTCAAATATGCAATGATTGATTGTGTTTCATGTGGACGTGTGTGTATGACTCTGTGTGTGTGTGTCGGGGAATTTCTTTTTTTCAGTTTTTTTGTATCTGATGTTGCCAAAATTGTGTTCGTTGCTTTGTTTATGTCTTTTATTATGCTTTTATTGTTATTCGTTTTTAATAATAACGTTTTTTGTTTGTGTGCTGTAGACCATACTGATTGAGTACCCTCTTCACGCCCGTCAACTTGATTTCCCACGCATTTCTAAAATCGTCGAAATAGGTTAAAATTAACTACACTTATTCGGATGCCGGGAGCAGCCCCTCGATGTGGACTTTGAGTCGAACGTCAGAGTTTGCTTTAAATTTGCATATTTCCATCCATTTTATGTTAATTTAAATATATCTTACGCCGTGCTTCCATATTGTCAACTCTGCAATAATTGATTTTTCGTTCAATCATTACGTAAAATGCCCAGAACTCGCTGTTGTCATACATAATTATCTCTCTTATACATAAATTATCACCGGCTATAACCAGTTCGAGCTGCCCTCGGATCAGATCATCTCAAAAGAACATATCGAAATTGCCCTGCACATAAAAAGAAACTCCTCTCAGTTGCCACGTAGTCCATGCTAGCTTCTGCAAATAATTTAGCTTAAAGATCACCTTTCTGAGGTAGAACGCAAATATTTATAGGCTAGGTTGAAAGAATTGATAATCTATATCCTATATTTCAGAGGGTTTCAGATATTTCCTGGTACAGTTTTTACTTTACAGAATGAAATAGTTTTTTTTTAATTTTATACTCAAATAACCGAAAGGTAATTAAATAATTTAGGCGCAAATATGCATCGACTCAATGCAATGGCTTCAAGCAATTTAATTCAGATAACGATTTTGTCATTATTTATACAAAACTATTGTTATTTTAGTGCAGGAAATGCTCTCGCAGTTAAATTTGTTCACTACATACACAAAATTACAATGCAGCACATACGTAGGTCCAGTTGAGAACATTCAATGCATACATATAGAAAATAGATGTACATATATCTAAACAATAGATGCCTCAAGCGCTCTGAACTTGACTTCTAACATGATTACATTTTCTATATATTTTTCAGTTGCTTTTTCCCTTGAATTATAGCGGAATGCTGGGCAAAGTTGATGTGGAGGCCAACGTGGAGGGCGGTGGTCCATCCGGTCAATCGGGCGCCATTCGTTGGGGCATCGCCATGAGTTTGCGCAGCTTCGTTGATCAAGAGATGATTGAGTCAATGCGTTTGGGTAAGTGCGACTGCCGGCATAAAAAATGTAATTGCCTCTAATTGCTTTTACATATGTAATGTATTTCTCTATGCAGCCGGCTTGCTGACACGTGACTATCGTAGACGTGAGCGCAAGAAGTTCGGACAGGAAGGAGCACGCCGCAAATACACGTGGAAGAAGCGCTAAGCGGCAAATATCAAAGCGCCTTTGTTCGTCCACCTCTCAAATGTTCAATAAACTATATTAAATTGTATTTAAGGCTTCTACTACATTTGGTTTAGGGGCTTAAGTCCCAACAACTGCATGCCTTGCTGCAACGTTCGTTTCGCCGCTCGGAAGAGTAGAAGACGTTGGGATTGCTTATCTACAGATTTCTCCTGCTTCACAGGCAACCGTTTCAGTGCACGACTAGTCGCATTGCTGGATTAACATGCAATTGTATAGTAAAGATTAGACTGAATGTGAAAAAATTTGTTTGCGCCATACACGCACCACAAACCGAACAAATAATTGACTAGCACACATGCCTCTAGCTGCTCCTTGGCCTGCCAAACACATTGGTCGAAGCGAGCCAAAGCGTAGAGTACATCCAGCGCATCTGGTGGCTCTTCCGTTAAAATTTTCCAGCTGGGCTTAATTTCCGCGAAGTCAACGTGACCAAACTTTTCCAAAAGGCTGTTCAATCGGCAATGTGTGTATTGCAACTTTATGCCTGTATCGCCATTAACTTGAAGCGCCTGTTGCCAGCTAAACTCATGATCACGTTGCCGCCGTTGCTTGAGCACATTCACCAGCACAGCTGACACGCCCAGAATGTCGCAAACACGGTCATCATCGAGCAAACTATTTGCTTTTGTTGCTGAAAGTCGAACCATGATTCCAATGATTGTTGGCAAAACGAAAAACCAATTTTTCACTCACTTGCACTTTTAAAACGTTTCTCACGCATTACTTCACGAGCCTCGTCCAGTACATTGCGGAGAAATATGGCTTTGCCTTGGCGGGTGCTCATGCCATGAATGCGTCCGAATTTTACATGCTGCAGCTTACCATCAAGACTATCGTCTAATGCAATCGCCGTCTTGAATAGAGCATTGAAATGATCTGCCTGCCCATTATCCACAACATAAAGCAAGCGGGAAAACTTCAGTCGCCTTCTACGTTCTAGGAGAGCTGCAATATCCCGAGCAAGGTACAAAGTGGAGCCGTCACTCTTAATGATGGGAACCCGTCG
This sequence comes from Drosophila pachea, assembly GCA_020883565.1. Taxonomy (NCBI): domain Eukaryota; kingdom Metazoa; phylum Arthropoda; class Insecta; order Diptera; family Drosophilidae; genus Drosophila; species Drosophila pachea. Next base: position 57,480 of record JABVZX010000297.1, read on the forward strand.
ATCGTCAACGGAAACAATCTCACGACCATCCTGTTCCCTTTTTAACAGTCCCGCAGAGCGCAGCCGAGCGAGCACTTCGCCAATGTCACGTTGAGAATACTGTGATTCCCATTCATAGCTGTCGAAACGCACACCAAGACGATCGTAGACATTTGCGAGCTCATCAACAGTATATTGGCGATATTGCTGCCACTGTCTTGACATGGCCGTGTCAGAACTTACTTCCAACGCACTGAACAATTCGCGCGCTTGCTGAGCTATATTGTTGTCCTCTGCGGCAGCTTTGTTTGCCATGACATATGCGTTATATAGCGTTTCAATCGGTGACTCGCGCATTTGAGCATCATTTACGTTGCTCATCTGTACTCCTAGTGCCAGCAGACCAAATTGCGTCCCCCAATCACCCAAGTAGTTCAATCGTGTCGTTCGGTATCCCAAATGCTGATGAAGATTGGCCAATACATTTCCTATTATTGTGGACCGTAAATGTCCAACATGGAAAGGTTTAGCTATATTCGGGGAGCTGTACTCAACAACTACGTGTTCCTCGTGAGAAGACTCCTCTAATGCCGAGAGTGGTTGCAGAATATGGGCAGCAAATGCTTCGGGCCGAATCTTAAACTGAACTTTGGCAGCATCACGACCAATCGGGGGCAACACATGTACTTCCTCAATGAACGTTGCATCAAAGTTTGCATTTTTTAAAGACTTTGCGAATTCATTTTCATGTTGTGCAACATCAGCCGGCAATGTCCACTGTAGCAGGGGCTGCGCAGTGCCATTTTTGTGTACTTTCGAGGGTACTTCCAAAGCATTATAAATATTTTTAAGTTGTGGCACCTGGGTTTTATGTGCAAAGTTAGAATACGTATTATTGAAACATAAATTTCATTGATTTACCTGGTCACAAATAGCGCGCCGGATTCGACTGGTCATATTCTTGTACAGAGTGGCAACCCAATTGTCAGTGTTGTAAGGTTCCTTGAAAATGTAGTTACCATACACGATTCGACGATATACCAAATAATTGTCTCTGGCGAATATACCATTCCAAGGGAACTATTACTAACAGCATATCATCGTTTTACTTCTAATAAACCTTATATAACATAAGAGTAAAAAACTCAAATTAAAATGGTACCCACATGCGAATTAGATACTCAAGCCACTCTTCACGTGTGTGGGCCTTATTACAGCTGTTCGGTTGATTTGGGATAGTCCATGTTTTTCTTTTGCTTGCGGTTTTGTTTGAGCATTTGTTCTATTGAAAGTGCGAAATGCATACAGCGTACAATGTGCAGTCAATCCTAAAGCAGGGTGTTCTAATTGAAGCCATTGCAGCGTATGGTAATTAAAGAAAGCACACAAATCGAAATAAGATTCAATTAGTTGCATCTGTTATGCTAGATAATCATGTCATTTTGGGCACCAGGAGCGGTCAGCTCATCATGTACTCGGTGGAAAATGAAACGAACGTGGATATGCGAATGTTCAATAAGAATTTCAGCAAGAAACCGATTACACAAATGGAAGTTGTTTCTGCAGAAAATTTGTTATTTGTCTTAACAGACAGCATGATTCATGTCTGTGATATAAGCAGAATAGAGAACAATTTTGAATTTATGTACAACTCTCCGGAAACTAAGGGTTGCACGCTATTTACCATGGATGTGGACACACACAAATCGACGACAGGTGAAGTGGCTACTTTTATACGAATTGGCTGTGCAATCAGGCGTCGCTTAGTATTTTTCTTCTGGAAGAAAGATAAGCTCGCATCATTGGAGCTGGCTATCGACCTGATTGATGTGCCTAGAGCAATGTGCTGGTGTAAACAATTTGTGTGCGTTGGCTATAAAAATGAATATGTCCTGTATGATGTAAGTCTTGTCACTTAATCAGAACAGAGTTCCCTGTTCAAATTAGTAAAGCTGTGAATTCCTGTTTATAGATAACCTGTACACATCCTAAGATGCACAAGCTCATACTCACATCATCCACAATAAGCCAGGAGCCGAACATTTGTCTAATACGAAATAATAAGCTAGGCATATCGAAGGATAACTACCTTATGTTAATAGATCTTATTCAATTTAAAACAAAAGACAGCAATATTGATGGCGGAATGAATAACACAACAACGACGACTACGTGGTCGAGCCCGTTGTTGGGCCTAAGTAACTTTAACCTGACCGTATACTGTTTTGATAATAATGTAATATTCATTGCAGTTTGGGATGAACCATTTGTGGTTGGTCGTATTAAGAACACCATAGAGGTACGCAGCTTGGTGGGCAAGGACACGTTGGCTCAATCAATCCCGGAACTGAAAAATATCAAGTTTCTCGTTCGCTCTGTTAAGGGCACTATTTTTGCCGCCGCTTCTACGGAGTTGTGGTGTATGCGTCTTGTGGACATTCAAAAACAGCGACAGGAGTTGTTGCAGCAAAAAAAATTCCAATTGGCAATAGAACTAACTGTGAGTTGCGCCCAAGTATGCCAGAGCAGTTAGATCTACTATTGAATTAATTTCTAGCAAACTGAGGAAGACAGTCCCGATAAAGCACAGAAAGTGCGAGAAATCCATATGCTTTACGCGCAAGAGCTGTTTGTAAATAAGGAGTTTTCTGCGGCCATGAAGGAGTTCGAGAAAGCTGCCATTGATCCTTATGATGTCATACGTCTCTTCCCTAGCCTTGTTCCGGAGCCAAGAAACACGATTGATGCTCCTGTACCAATTTCTAACTTACCAAAACTGGAGGATCATGACCAGGATAATGCCTACTTAGCACTCATTGAATTTCTGGTGCAAGCACGGCAACGGGAAGTGGTCAAATTACTCGATACCAAGAACAGTTCTAAGTCCTTGTTAGAGATCATTGACACCACACTGCTTAAGTGCTATCTTCAGACAAATGATGCAGTAGTTGCACCTCTATTGCGTCTTAACCAATGCCACTTAGAAGAGTCCGAGAAAATGCTGAAAAAATACAATAAGCTTTCCGAACTAATTATCCTCTATGATGGCAAAGGGAAACACAAAAAAGCTCTCACCCTGTTAAAGGAGCAAGCAAATATTAAAGAATCAGTGTTGTATGGACATAAGCGAACCATAAGCTATCTTCAGTCCCTGGGCGCCGCTCATTTGCCATTAATTTTCGAATTTGCCGATTGGGTACTGAAAGAGAATCCAGAAGAAGGTCTAACAATATTCACAGATGAGTTAATTGCGGTGGAAGCACTGCCTCGAGCCAAAGTTCTTGACTTTCTGGTGAGCAAACACAAAGCTCTCGTTATACCATATCTGGAGCATATCATCGAAGAATGGAAAGACACTAACACACTGCGCCACAATGCCCTTCTTAAGCAATACAGTGAGAAAGTGCAACGATTAGTGGCTTTACAGGCTGAGGGGTAAGTCATCATGGCAATTCATTGTCTTTAGAATCTATGATAATTTGTGATCCATTACTAGAAAAGAAACACCTGAGTTGGAACCATTGCGCAACAAGATGTATAAAATGCTAGCAGAGTCACAACACTACTCACCAGATCGTGTACTAGACGATTTTCCGGCCGCAACGCTCCTGCAAGAAAGATCTCTGATTTTAGGCCGTCTTAAAAAGCACGACAAAGTACTGACCATATACATACAAATATTAGGGGATGTAGAAAAAGCCAAAGCTTATGCGGAAGCAAACTATGATGAGGACAAAAATATTTTCAATGTACTCCTGCAGATCATATTGAAACCGGTGCAACAACCGCCCTACGAGGGCATCACCATGCATCCTGACTTCATTAGGCCCAACAAAAAAGTGGCCATAACTTTGCTCAACACATACACAATTAAAATTGATCCCATAAAGATTTTAGAAGTAAGTTACATGCAAGCTTAATGACAAAAGAATCCATACATAAATCTCTTTTTCCTTTAAGTATCTGCCCGACGATATATACATGCACGAGCTAAAAACCTATTTTGAAACTGTGGCCCGCTACCAAATGGCCGAGAGCCATCAGTGGCAAATTATGAAAGGATTATTGGAAGCAGAAAAAACGCGCTTAGAGCTGTCTGTGGCCAAGGAGAAGAAAAAGAGCTTTGAAATAAACGAGTCCACTGTGTGTCCAGAGTGCAGGAAACGATTCGCAAATCAAACAGCCTTCGTGCGCTATCCGGATGGCCAACTGGTGCATCTCTCCTGCTACGATAGGGCATTTGCGTCAAGTCAACAATAAGTTTATATGTGATATATATATAATAAAAAATCCAAATTTCATTCCATCGATTCACTCCTGGTACATCATTCACAACAAGAATTAGTAATAAGAACTAGTAATAATTATTTGAATAGGGACAAGAAGTGGAGTCGATTGCGAAAAAGTTTGATTAGTTGTCTTTAGTAATTATATATATTTATTTTTCTATATTTACAATTGCGGATGAACGGTTAGCTTATGCCTCCTCGCTGCCATCCATGAGACTATCGCCGTCCAGATCGAGTGATTCATTGCAAATGGATAAATCGGATTCAGACGCCGCCTGACTCATTGGACGCAGCGGTAGCGATAACGATTGCTTGCTATCCTCATTGTCCTCCTCGAGCAGGCTGGGCGAGGCAGTGCTGCGTCCCGCGACATTTAGTGGTAGTTCGTTGGTGCTCGTTGTGGATGAAGCAGCTCCTGCTCCAGCAGATGCTGCTGCGGCTGCGGCTGCTCCACCCGGCAATTGAGTTTGTCTGATCAGAGCCAGACGCTGCTGGGTGAGCTCCAGATGATGTTTGCGCCATTTGATGCGACGATTTTGGAACCAGACTTTCACTTGCGCCTCCGTCAGCTTTAGAGTGTGCGCCAGATATAGACGCTCAGGACCAACCATATACTGTTGGCGCTCGAACTCCGCTTCCAGGCACTCCAGCTGCTCCGGCGTGAAAATCGTGCGTACGCGCTTATTCTTCAGTCCGCTTTTTTTCTGACCATCTGCGAGGTAAAATAGAAATAAGATTGAGCATTGAGAATGGAGTTCGAGGTGCCTCAACTGTATTGCCTTACCCGACTTGAGTTTGTCGCGTTGGAAACTGAGCGATGCTTGCTGCGCGTGGTGCTGGTGCAGCTGCTGCAGACTCTGCAGGGCGGATGGAGCGCCGCTGACGGCTGCGGCGACAACAGCAGCAGCAGCAAAATTTGCCC
>JABVZX010000297.1:95109-138239 GCA_020883565.1 Drosophila pachea
GTAGTGTCAGAGTCCAGAGTTGGGCAAAGCAGTTCACCAATACAGTTGCAATCAATTAAGCTTCGTTAAGATCAATTTAAAATCCCGCATAAAATATCAAATAGTTTTTGTACTTTAGTTCCATTTCTGTTGTCCGCTATTTGTTCTCGGCTGTCGGGTAGCAGAGTCTCCGACTGAAAGCCGGGGAGGCAACCAGCCAGACGGCGAACCCGCCAGCAACAACAGCAACGTTTCAAAACGTTTCCACAGCCCACGGAACGAGACAGTGTCTCCGAGTCGGCCAACGCCAGGCCCCGCTATGACAAAGATGTATAGTTTTTCATATTTTGTTAATTCTCTATGGCACTTTGGGGTTCCAGCTGCCCATTGTCCACTTGTTGCCCACTTGTTACCTACCCCCTTTAGCACTTTACATGCTGCGATACGACCCAGGCTCGATAACAACGGATGTGCAGACGTCTCTGACATCTGACCCGGCCGATCACGAACTATAAAAGTATTTACAAGTATCGCTCACAACATTCCAACTCTTCGTAGAGCCATTTCTTCAGTCGACTATTATTTGATGAAGCGAATCTTGTTTTTATCTTGAATACGAACAATCATGCACGTATAGGTAAGCAAGTTCAGATTAGAATATATTATTGGTCAACGTGTAAAAGGTTCCAAGAGGTGATTTCCCTTCGAACATTATTGTGTAATAGAATTTCGTTTATGCTTTTTTAATCAACACTCACATTAATTCATCTTAGGTTGCCTTATTTACTATTTTAAGCACATATGTGTACTAGCAAAACATGTATATGTAGGACAATTTGATGATTTTAAAATGAAGTCATTTATTGGCTACTCGGTGTAACAATTATAACAGATAAAACTTAATGCAATCAAAGTGAAAGTGAGAAGACGCAAATAAATTAAGCCAAATCACAGTGTTATAGAGCTCATATAGAGCTGAAATATATAAAGATGACAACCACATCGCTTCGCTTGGCCCTTGTAATTGCCTCTGGGTCGGAGTCTGTTTGGATCGCGAAAATCCGAACGCCGTGCGCGTAATTCAAATTAATTGCTTACAATTGTGACTTATTTGAGTCAAAGGCGCCATTTAATGTAGTCCATCGTGGACACAGACTGCTTTCGCTTAAACGGTGCGATTACGACCAGATGCGGAGTGCGCTGTTACGTCATTGTAATCAATATTAAGCCAGGATGCATACAATTTGTTACTGTTGGTGCTAGTGATAACACCAACTAAAGTTAGCTCTCGAGCGTATTGCATTGAATGCTATCGATATCGATATCGAAAACCAAACGGTTGACGCTCTAATTTAAACGATTTATGAATGAAAAAATTATTATTGAAGTTGTCGCTGAATTTTGTATTCTTAATTTATAATTGAATTTATATGTCTTTGTTGTCGTTGTGGGTGTCGCATATCGTTTTTGGCTCGCCGCCGAATGTGTGTGGCTTAATTGTTTGTAATTAAATAAAATTGTACAAGGTCGTTTACAAACTCATTCACTGACATTGGGAGCTTGGTCTGCGCTGGGATATCCATGGCTATCAATTTGTTTTAATATAGTGCAATAAGTAATGGAAAACGCCGGCCGGCCGGCAAAATTGTATATATATATACATACATATGTATGTATTTGTTTTGTATAGTGACCGTTTGAAATTGATTCCTGCTCATTATTTCATTAAGAACGCTCCGACCGATTGGCCATCCCGGCTATTCGGATGGAGACGTCGTCGTCTCTGTCGTCACCATCATGCTTCAGCTCTCCGTGATTTTTGCTTGCATTTCGATCTGATTTTATGAATGAAATTGTATCAATTGATTGTTTTGGTGCTGTTATCGTTGCCTTTTGATCGTCGATAATTAAGTCGGGGGTGTGTATATTGTTTGTCGGACCGTTTGTGTCTTTACTCTGGCCAAATAGATACCGAGTTATTGGACGTGGGTCAATCGTTGTTAGTGGCTTAATTAACAAATCAAATTGTCTTATAGCCATATATTTATTTTGATTGAAGATGGCGCCTCCCCTTGGATTCATCAATTGATTAAGTGTAAAACTGTAATCACAGGTAAAAAGATAATCTTGTACATAAGGGTTTTCTACAGTTTTGATAATTTAATCATTTACAAGTAAATAAAATATATTTTAATCTTCTAAAATCCTTTTAAAAGGAAAAAACCGTCACAAAATAAAAAAAATAAAATGCAACCTTTTACGATTGTCGAATTGTTTTCAGATGACAATTGATGACATCTATCTGAACATGAATGCATTCGTATTGATATGTATTTTATTACATACAGACAGTAGTTTGTATGGTAATGTGAATGTGCGACTTGTTGAGAAATTCCAAAATGTGTACGCACTAGGCACAGACCGACCGCACGGCACAGGCAAGCATAGGCCAGCTGAAGCGGAGGGAAGCGGAGAACTTGGCACATATGACATGCGGGCAAGTTTTTCAATTGATCTTAATGAAGCTTAATTGAATGCGTATGTATTGGTGTGTGTGTGTGAGCCTGAGGAAAACACATCGACTGCCCCATGACTGTGTGGTGTATACACTGGCGAAAACTATCAGTAACAGCTTTGCTTTAATATGAAGTAGATTTCAGCAAAGTTTATCGCAAATTTCGCACTGTGCACCATCAGTTGTAGGCAATGTCTGAAGACTCAATACCCTTCCTTCGATTATGTATGCGAATAAAAATATGATACGCTTACTTATTGAGGAACTCAATAAGATCGACCTACAGGTTTAGAGAGTACGCTCGAATATAAATTTAATTTTTCCAAGACAGAGATATTCGTTCCCAGACATGAATTACTTTAATAGATATATGCAAATTTATAGAAGTAAATCTTACGTATTTGATAGGCAGCCCGATTACCATTTACTTTGTAATTTTCATCTCTCAAGCTGAAATTGTCTTTAAACAATGATATAGACACATACACCTATTTTTTTATTGTCAGTGAACTCTGTGTCTCCAACCCAAAATAGATAGTGGATACAAAAAGAGATAAAAAGCTGAAAAGTTTAGTTACATAATTTGCTCAGGAACACAACCCCAGTGCATGTTAGCTGAAACGGCCTGTTTGCAAACTAATTTTGCTATGGTCTTCATATTAAATAATTTAATTTAATTTTCAGTAGATTAATTTCAAGAGACACTTTAAAAATCATTCTCAATAATATCGATATCGTTTTAATGGATGTTGAGCGCATAGCTTTTTAATCTTTTGACAAACGATTGTTTTACACTTTTCAACTTAAATCGATCAATTTAGCTAAGTAAATAACCAATGCATGAATAGAAACTAAATGAAGGAAAAAGTGGGGTCTGTTTTACTGACTGGCTAGTAGATCGCTGTAATTGCATTACATTTAAGCGTTGGCAAAGTCAATGCCCTTCTGGATGTTCTTCTTAAGTTCAGGAATGGCCGCTTCCAGTAACTTCTTTTCGTAGTCATTAAGCTTGGGCAGTCCCAGGTTCTCCTGCAGGCCATTCTTACCCAACACCAGGGGTGTGGAGAAGAATGTCGCTTCGGTAATGTTAGACTGCACGTATGAGCACTCAACAACGTTCTTATCACCATTCAGGCCCTTGAGCAGAGAGCCAGCGAAGCGGGCGCCAGCATAGGCCATGGACAAGGTAGCTGATCCTGCACCAGCCTTAGCCTTGACGACCTCAGTACCGGCTTCTTGAATGCGAACTGTTAGCTTCTCGATGGCATCCTGGTTGCCCTTGAACTGAGGTTGGCTTTGCGATAGCACTGGCAGAATGGTTACACCGGAATGTCCGCCAATAACAGGAATCTGCACAGACTGGGGATCAACGCCGAGGGCATGACCAATGAATGCACGAGCACGCACGACATCCAAAGTAGAGACACCAAACAAGCGTTTGGGATCATACACTCCGGCCTAAAAAACACACGTTTTAAAGATTTTCCTTACATTATTACAAAATATATACCTTCTTCAGAATCTCGGCTGCAATTGGAACGCAGGTGTTGACGGGATTCGTGATGATTGCCACGAGAGCCTTAGGGCAGTTCTTAGCAATGGAATTCGAAATGTCCTTGATGATACCAGCATTCACATTGAACAGATCATCGCGAGTCATGCCTGGTTTGCGGGGCACACCAGCAGGGATGACAACAACGTCCGAACCTGTAATCGATTACAATGGATTAATATTTATGCTCAACTTGGTATCTGTTTTGCGTTTAAGTTCATTTAATTCCAATCAGAATTTTTTATACTTTTGTACTATGCTTCTAAATTTAGCTACTGTAAAAGTTCTACTGATTAGAATGCAGTTATAAAAGTCCAATTACTGTAATTCTTATCACATGTGTGTTTCTTATCTGTATTTACTTGCATATATAGAAATGCATAAGACAATTGAATAAATCTTCTTTTATATATTGCAATTTCTATCATTGGCCAAGAGACAATGAACTTTTACGGATCGTATCCTAATTTGGAAATACGTATTTAACCTCACTTTCTGCCCTTTACTCACCCTTCAGAGAATCGCCCAACTGATCAGCGCCCATGAATCCCGTCGCCTTGCTCTTGGTATCGATGTGGGATAGATCGGCAGCTACACCGGGCGTGTGTACAATATCGTACAGGGACAGTTCCGTGACCAAGGGATTTTGCTTCAGCAGCAGCGACAACGGCTGGCCGATGCCGCCAGATGCACCGCATACGGTCACTTTGTAATTATTCTGCCGATGTGGAAAATGTACGAAATTCAGTTATATTGTAAGCTCTGTTGAAAAGAGTCGACTCAGTGCGATGTTAAAATGTTTTTTCTTTAATGGTATTAATTTTTTTTTTGTATTACGTAAACACCAGAAGTCATGAAAAGCAATCTAGAAAATTGACTATATATATTTATCTGTTGCTCACCTGTTGGCTGACCGAAAAGCTGCGCACACCTTGCAGCGCCAATTGTTTGGTTACTTGCTTCAACATTTTGATGTTATTCTTTAAAAATTTTTAAAAATTGGTATGCTAAACAATAAGCAGCTGCACAGCTCACAAAATCCCAATAGCTATTCGCTAAAAGCTCTCCGCCAAGTTGGCGCAAGGTTACCTGATAGTGTTGTTGCTGCTATTAAGCTTTATCAGCTGTTCCTTCGACACCGTGCTGCCAACTGGATTTCAAAACAGCGCGCTATGCCTTTTGATTTAAGATAAGTTTCTTGTATTTATATTTCATCTAGTTTTTTGTTCGATGGACATAAATTGAGTAAACAAAATTAAAATTGTTGCATACGTAATTCAACTTGTAGGGCAATGCAGGCTCGCCGTTCTTCCTTAATCTCCATGCCCAGCATTTGCTTTTTGTGTTCCAATAGTGCATTCTCCCGTGCATAATGCTCAATGATTCGTTCATAGTCTCCTTCCGCAGGCAATTGTTCCTGACTTGTGTATGCACACACTTGTGGTTTTTGAATCTCTTGTTCATACAATTGTTTCATACGAAATATTTCATTGCGTTCGAAAAGGATGCGTGCTTTGAGTTCGTTTTGCCAGTTCATTAACTCTTCGTACTCAATTTGCAGTCGCAGTAGCTCATCACGTTGTGGGTTTGTTTTGGGTAGCAACATAAAACCAGTTTCCTTATCTATGGTATATTCAATCGGTGGTGACGACGACGTAACGGTAGGTTCATCAATTGGTGGTCCAGGCGGCATTTGCGACGAGTCTGTGGTATCCTCACTGACTGTCGTTATGGGGCCAGTTGAAGGAGTTGCTTCTTCTTCTGCAGGCTGTACTGTTGGTTGAAGAGGAGGCTGTGTAGATGATTGTGCGACAGCGGTGCTGTCTATGTCATCTACAGATTTCTCTTGCCTTTTTTCGCAGCTTCGGAGTTTGCGTTTCAGCTGCGTAATAATACGTTGGACCTCCCAAAGTTGCTCTTCACGCTTCTTGGTAATAAAACCAGCATTCATTTCGCTGTGGATTTGGTTAAGAAGACTGTCCTGCTTACGTAGCTCCGTTTTTATATCCTCCGGATTATCTGGAAGGCAAGGACTTGCAGACGTAAGTGGCGGAACATATCTGCAAGAAATTTATTTTATTAATTAATTAAACTGTTAGTTTACCGTAATTGATGAATGCCTGAATAAAAAGTTGACAACTCGACGAAAACGATTTTTTTTCCGGGGTTCTACACTCATATTCATCCAAAGATGCCAACAGATCTATCAGTCTGCGAGTGCATTGCCGAGTACAGTAATCTAATCTAACATTAATGTTTACTTACTTTATCAGAGTTACACCCGGAAAGAGATTCGTACAGTGGCATAAGAGTACCACCATTAGTCGATGTGACATCTGTAGCGTTGGACTCAGTAACATGGCCAATGATTGAGCATTGAGTTTGTTATAACGTTCCTGCTGGATAACAGAGTCAAAATGCAGCAGTATCCAGGACAAAAGGGTGCGGTTACATTTAGGAAGCTGTTCCAGTAGTTGCTGCAATTCTGTCTGCTGTTCGGTGACTAAGGGATGCGAAGCCACTTCTTCGAACCGTGCAACTAAATCAGTGGTAAGGACCGGTTCAGGGAGCTCCCGCAGAAACAATTTCAGCAAACTGCATGCAGTTGGTATATCGTCCACAGATGCATCATTTTCACGATTATTGTATAATCTCTTGTAATGCATCAAGCGCGTTTTAATGGGCTCTACCTTGTAAATGTGATCACATTTAAGCGATTGCTCCTGCTGTAAATAGTCGATGCAATCCCGCACAACCAGTGGTAAGTCGATGCCGTCATGACAGCGGGAACGTTCTGTGGCTAAACTGATGGAAACTCCAAAGATGGGATAGCCAAGCGCCAATACTTCTTCAATTGCGTTGTCGTCTTCATGTTGCGACTGTTTACTCTTTTTTTCCTTTTTCTCTTTCTTTTCGAACTTGTCCTTTTTATCCTTCTCTTTACGATCTTTGTCCTTCTTTTTGTGCTCTTTTTCTTCATGGTGACGTTCTTTTTCCTTTTCCTTTTCCTTGTCTTTTTCTTTTACCTTGTGTGCGGGCTCCTCGTCCATTGGCTTTCCATCTTTTTCCTTATCCCGAGATTTTTCTCGCTTTTCCTTACTTTTGGAGCTTGTAAACTTAAACGCTTTTGATTTTTTTGACTTTGAAGGACTTCTATGGAGATAGACAGTTAACTTGCTGCATATGTGTCTGGATCTTGTATTTTCATTATTGCATACTTAGTGTCCAGTTCCTCTTCAGGGGAGCTTTCACCTTCTAACGCCGCATATCCTCGATCTTTGCCCTTATCTTTCTTATCCTTTCGTCTTCCAATTAGAAGATCCTTCTTGCTGTGCTTGTCATGGTCGCCTTCACTAACTAATAACCAAAATATATTCATGTTCCATTTCCTTATTGGCGCTGAACTCTACTCACAATCACTTTCCTCTTTACTCTTCTTCGACTTGGTATCGACTGCTTCAGAGGCATACAAGCCGGGAAACTCTTTTTCCTCTGGACTATCGAAATCCATACTGTTGCGGCAAACTGCTTAATTAAATAAATAACATTAATTAATATGTTTACGACATCTGTAATCAATAAACACGACCAGTAAAGTGCATACAATCGATTATTCACTTTAATGGAACTGCCAACCTATTCAAATGTAGTTTGCTATTTGTTATACACTAACTAATATATTAGAAAACAGTAATATGAAGACATTAAGATTTCATTTTTGAAATCAATAGAATTGCAAACACTATTTGGCTTATAAATTTGGTTGTTGTTGATATATTGAGAAATCGCTTGATATTTTCAGTGCGATTATAAGCAGCGTACCATGAAGCAAAACATCCAGATGAAGTAATATTTGTTTATGTTTTGTTGGAAAGTATTTACTTTTCATATTTAGTGTGGATACAACTTTCTTTTTACTTTAAACCCAAATAATGTCTTCTCTACGTTTGAGCCAAGAGGAACGCGAGCATTTGACGTTATTAAAACGTCCAGCTAGCGAGGTTTTTGAATTGTGTAAATCGGCATTTGAGTACCTTGTGAATGGCCCTAATGTGGACCGTTATGAAATGCTGGCCAAGAAGTACGCAGGTGATGTTAATAGGGAGGCAGTGCAGCATGCAGTGGAAGCTCTTATCTCACTGCTAATCCACGTAACAACTAAGACAGCAGTGAATGGTGAACAATTGAACATACGACAGATATTTCCCGAGCTCAATGAGGATGTACTGGGCGTGCTGGAACAGTTCATAACTAGTAAGAGGAGTTTTGTGGAAGGCTCCATCAAGTCGGCTAACATTCGTGCCTACAGGTTGGTTAACCTTGACTGGCGTCTGGAGGTACGCACAGCATCTCGCTGCCTGCTGCAACAGTCCAACGTGGTAATAACATTGAAGCTGTATCTTCATACAGAGCCAAAAAACGAAAATCGTGAGCTGTTGCAAGTTGATACATCCGAACGTAGCCAGAAGGAGCTCAATGTTATGGACGAGGATGAACGACGGCATCGAAAGGATTTAATAGTGCAAACGGATGTTAGCAGCTTGGTATATTTAATAAAAACACTTGAGGATGCCTTGACCGAATCGAAGACCCGGCGCATAAAAAATATTGTCAATGTCATATACTAGGAAAAGAATATATTAGCCGTTAAGTAAACTATTAACTATATTTTAAGCTGGACCAATTTATTGCAATTACAACTATCTATAATCTAAAGCCAGTTTTTGTCACTCATCGGCTGCAGACAAGGCTTCTGCCGCGGCCGCTTTAAGCGCTATTTTCTTTTTCTGCCGATTGTCGCGCTTTTCCTCAGGTGATTTTTTAAGCGCTTTCACACGGCGCGTTTGTATTGATCCTGTCTGCTGCTTGCCCAAATGTATGCGTCCCTTTGTATTGCCCAGCGCGTCCGTGCTGAGGTTTTTCTTTTTAGTAACCTTAAGCTGTTTGGGTTGCTTTCGAGCGAGTTTGTAAAGATCTTCAGAGGCAATTTTGGTGCGTCGGATTGAGAAATCAGCAGACGGTCCAATTTCTTCTAGTTCTATACGGGGTGTCTTTTGCCCCGACTTTTTTAACAATATCTTATATGAACGCATCAGAATATTCATATCGTCAGTGACTGTGAAGCTCAATACATGCTCTATTCCTTGTAGTCGTATGGACTCAACTTTTTCCCGGTGGAACATATCAATAAACAAGTTCCTCAAACGACGGAGCTCTTCAGTCTGAGCCCACTTGGGTCCATTGAAAACCAAACATGGCTTGACGCAAGCTCCTATCTTTTCATTCTTAAACTCGGCAATTGACTGGTAGCGCTTAATGCCCAGCTCAAACATGTCTAACACTTCGTTCTCAAAGATGCGACCCAGAAGTATATTATCAGGGCGTTTTTTTGACGTTGATCCAAATGAGAAGAGCGCGGCGTCGTTTTTCATGGTTAAACTAAAAATAATATGTTACCTTTCATATAATTAAATTAAACCGTATTAATCCACTCACAATTCCAATGACGACGGATCATCAAAGGGTGTTATATCGTTTTTTCGATTCAATACTTTCACTAGAGGTTTCTTCAGCTGTTGCAAATCCTTCATACAGAGCTTAACATTACCCCCACATTTGCGACCGTCAACAAACAACATGGTGCGTGCCGGTTCTATAAGCTGTGGCTCCCGGGCCAAAAGCACCTTCTTTCCTTTGCGTGTTTTCGGTTTTCTGAATGGAATAAATACAAATGGTATACCCATATAGTAAAAAAAACATCAAGCTTACCTGATACGTAGAAGAGACATTTTAAATAGTTTTAATGTTAATATTTAAATATTAGTTTAGTAATGTCCACACGCACGTGTAGCGTCGTATTGGTTATACCAACTTGATTCAATTTACCATTGCACTGTTTTTCAAGTAGGTTGGCAGCGCCAAATCAGCTGCCATCGATTAAAGTCAACCGATTGTTGTTTGGCTCATCTGTTGCTTTGCACATTGCAGTAGTAGATTAAAATGACTTAAAAATGTTGCGAAGCGGTCAAAATCAAATACAACTGCTCTCCCGTAGCTTTATTTATATTTTTCGAGGCCTGGCAGTTGTAAAAAAAGAAGCAGTGGCTACAGAGGACAAACCGAAGGTCAATAAATTAGGTAGTCATGATAGGACGTCTGATGGTTCGGTAAATCCAAATTTCTTGGTACGATCTATAGGTGAGATATTGTAATTTAAGTAACGAATCATTTCTAATACATACACAATTCCAGGCAGCAACTATCGCGTTTGGTATACAGCACTACAAAAACATCCAGAGCTGAAAACCATAAAGCGAAAGGACCTTCTGAACTCTTATGACGCGTTAAAAGCATTGAACTATAGCGTGGATGATATAATTACGAAACCTATGATAATTTATTACGGCGCTTCAACACTAAATAATCGTCATAATGTACTCATTGAGTGCGGGTTCACACACGTTTCCATACAAATATTAGCCAAATATATAACTGTTATTAACAAGCCCATAAGTCTGCTTAAGGGACACTGTTATATCCCTTATGACGTCAATGTGCCCCGACGCCTTACGGAATGTTTTAAAAATGTCAATTTGAAAGTGGCAGAAAGCGATGAAAACATCACGCTAAAGGCATTAAGGCAAAGTATATTGAACTTATTTCTCCAAGAACGATTGCAAATGGAAGATGCCGACCTACAAAAGCTGTGGCGAGTTTATCCTCGCGTTCGTCATAAGAGCTTTCGATCCGTGCAAGATGTTATTGAGCTATTGACCAAAGAACTCAAGTTTACCGAGGAGCGAATTCGGAAGAATAGTTTTCTCCTGCACGCCGATGCAGACAATGTGCGTCGGATTCTAAAGGAAATACCCACAATAAATGACCAAGACATACGAGATATAGGATATCGTCGGCCAAAAATCCTAATGTCTGCATGTGATGGACTTAAGCAAACACTGCAGCACGTTCGATCGTTTGGAATTAGGGAGGATGCTGTGTTGCGATGTCTCGAAGTGCTTACTCTAGGATCGGATACGGTGCTAGAGCGACTTCGTGATCTAAATGAAATCGAGCATTTCAAGGTTTTAGGTAGCAATCCGCGTATACTACGGCTTGTACATTATCAAAACAAGGCTCGAATGCGTTTAGACTATTTGAATCAGCTGAGAGTGCGTTGCGCTTCCTTGCACATTCTTTCATGTGGTTCTGAAACCTTTGCCAAGTAAGTATAAAGCTTCGCTTTAGGAACAAATCATATATAATACTAAAATTTCTAAATTCGCTTTATAAGATTTGCTCGTGACGGTTCGGATCGTACGAAAGGCCGTGATATCGTTGTTTATCTGGGAAACATTCTAATGAAAGATGAGCAGCAGTTGCGCAATATATTGTCACGGCACCCCAATTGGTGCCACATACCAGTTCTTCATATTAAGCAATGTCTAGAATACCTACTTAGCAAAAAATTTAAGTTGGATGAGATCTTTCAAAATATCCACTTGCTTTTGTATCCAATGTGAGTAATTGAAATAGTGCCTCTGACAATATAACTTCTTTTGTTCTTTTGTTTTTTAATAGCAAACGCATTGAGGAAAAAATGCTGCTTTTACAGTCTTCAGAAGTGATGGAAGAGCATCAACTGCCTGTCAAAGATGTTTTCGCTCTGAGCAACAATGAAATTTTAACGTTGATTCTGTATCTTATAGAATCCGAATTTCATTTTACTGGGGATGGAATTTGGACTGAACAGCATACACATCACGTAGAAAACTTTAATAATCTTTTACCAGACTTCCCCGAGAGTCTCAACAAAGTGTATAAATATGGTATGAAGCCAGCAGGGAACCTCTCCTTGCAAAGTTTATAATTAATTTGTGAATAAAATATTTGTTATTATTTCTTATTTTAGTCACAATTTAAATATAGATATTCTAATTTTTGCTGTTAGCACCAGGTGTAGACGAGTCAAATGAGGAGCAGATTTCTTCATCATGGCGTACAACAAATGCGTTGTATTTGAGGCATATTTGTTTCGTTTTCTCCAGTATGTCCTGGTAAGCGGCGGTTAACGGCTTCTGTACAGCTTCGTGTGGAGTGTAATCTTCGTCCTGGGAACAGATTTGTCATACGCAATTGTAATGTGATTATAATGTATTTATCTTACCAAATCGTAGCTGAGATCCGCATCATATTCGCACTGGTGCGCCACAAATGGCAGCGGCACGACGTTTCTTTCTCTTTTACCAGTAATATTTTTTAGGGCTTCTTCGGGCTTCCCGAACCATTCCATTGTAAGATTGCATGGTACATGACCTTTAGGCAGGCAAAATTGACGGCATACAACGAACGCTTCTATGCTCGAGTTGCGTGAGGCAGATGGCTTAAATACGCACACATCCTTAAAGAAACGCTGTAGCTGTAGATAAACATCGCTGGTGTTGGCAGCTCGATAAACTTTACCCATGAAGGAGCCACCCTCTTCCAGAATGTAGGTGGAAATACTGAGAGCTGATAGTAATAATTCTGCCTGCATGTAGGCATCCCAATCGTGATTGCCAGTGACATCTGGCGCTCCATCACTGATAACTAGCTGTGCCTTATCTCCATTAAAAAACTCTATGATTGCATCTGCGGTTGATTCTTTTGTAATGTCGGCCCGCAGCTGCGTAACGCCATCAATTGGTGCCATGCCTTGCATGTCAACGGCAATTATCTTTACTTGCTCCCGTTCTTTGGCTGTGCGTGGCTCATACAGGCGTTTGGCTAAAACCTGAGACCATCCCCCAGGTGCAGCGCATAGATCAACAGCACGTTTTACACCTGTGGGACATTATATGAATTAGTCTGATATTTCTTGAATAATAGGTTTATTCAAATTGTACCTTCTAATAAATTGAAAGTTTCATCCGCCTGTAGCAGTTTAAAAGCACTTCTAGCTCTCCATCCCTGTTCCTTGGCTAACCGGTAAAAAATATCACGCCTGTCCTTTGATGCTTTTCCCATACTGTAAGGATTTCTCCAAAATCTCTTTCAGCTATTTCAACTGGAGTTAAACTGATACCATGCTAATATAAATTACAGTTCAATGTTAAATATGCGATTTTATTCTACATGATTCGAGCAGTGTTGAATAATTTAAGAAAGCGTTTGGCGCGATCTTTGAACTTAAATTTATTGTGGAAGAAACAAACAGAATAAAAAGTGAAATATATTTAGGGATGCGATTGAACAGTATGAACGTTTAAATAAAAATATAGATTCAATATAAGAAAAATTTTAACATACATAAAACAGAAATACATCTACTACATAATCAAATGCTTGAAGGCAGTTTTCGCATTAATCCTAAAATATCATTTATCATAACATTTATTTGACCTGCTTTGCCACACGTTTCTTCTTAACTGGAACAGACGGCGAGGGAGTTTCCACTGGCTCAGAGTCCATTTTGGCAGAAACGGTTCCCCCTAGGTTTCCTGCACCTGCCACCAGCTTTTTTATGGATTTTACATTTACCTTTGGTTTGGCAGATGTCGGCGCCAATGTTGCAATTGATTTGCGCGGCGCATTCGTTTGGACTTCAATGGTCGGCGACATAACGGAAGCTTTGGTCGTCGACTTGCCTTTTTGCTTTTTTTTCGTCAATACCTTGTCAACGACCGGCGCTGGGTCTTCTTGGATCATCCTTGCCTTGCCTCCAGCAGCTGCCGCATTTACCTTCTCCTTAGCAGGCTGTAATTTAATTTATACAAATATTATGGACATTCCATGCATTACTTCAAATGCAAACCTGATTTGTGCTGCGTTCACTCGGCTTCTTTTTGAGTGGCTTTGGTCTGTCTTTGCTTGTTTTATCCCCGGCGGATGTGTCTTTTTTTTTAGTATTAGCTTTAGGTTTTGCATCTGCATTCGAGCTAACCTTTTTGGCCTCTTTGGCGGCGGCCAACTTCTTTTTCTGGTTCACTTTCATTTTTTCCGTTGCTTTCGATTCTTTCTTAGAGCTCATCGACAACTTGAAAGAGCGCTTTATTTGCACTACTTCCCCTTTGGCCAGAGCCAGTTTAAGCGCTCTTAGGACAAGCTTTGGCAGACGGCTTTCATCTGTCGCCTCATAGCCAGACGCCTTCATGAACTTTACAATCGCTTGCACGGATGAGCCGGACTTATGATTCATCGTTTTAATGGCTTGCAGTGAATGCGAGAGAATAGTTCCTTTCCTGGCCTGACTCGTCATCTTTACCAACTTCGAGTTGTTGTCTTTATTTGGGACCGATTGCCCCAACATATTTCCATCTGCGTCTGGCGGTGGCGTGGGATACGGATGAGCTTCATCCTCTGAGTCCTCCTCGGAGTCCTCCTCTGAGTTCTCCTCTTCGCTGTCCTCCTCAACATTTGACTGTTTAATGTTGTCTGTGACAATGTTCTCTTCATCATATATCTGCGAGTCCTCTAACGGTTCGTCCGCAGTCGATTCTCCTTCACTCTCCTCATCCTCAGAGCTACTAAACCGCCGTTCGTTTAACAAATGCATTGCAATTAGTTTGTGATTAAAATTTGGAAAAATATGTCGTCAAGCGTTTCGCTTGCTGTTTCGAACTAAGAAGAAACGGCATACGAGAAAATCAGACAGCTTTGCAACGGTAATCGTCCATTACGCATAGCATGTCGTTCGCCCGAATGATTTCAGGGCTGCACAGAACAACATCATCCATTACGCAGACAGTGAGGCCGATGATCTCATGGGCAAACATATGCCAATAAAAGATATTTATTATGACTAAATTATAACGATATGTATATAATATATTTCGATTCCTCTTGGCATTTATTAATTTTTAGTATTTAGATAACATTTTTATTAAGCAGTTGAATCTCTTTATTCCGTTTCCACATCCGTTTCGTCTACCATCTGCATCTGGCGGTACTTACGGATGGCATTGTGCACGAATTCCGCCGTGCGTCGAACACGCTCCGGCGTGATTTCCTCGGCTAGCATTCGGCCCACATCTTGCGCTCCACCAGAGCGCAAATACTTGGCAGCCAGTTTGGGAACTTCACAGATGGGCGTTAATCGGCATAGGGAGCTGGTAATGGCGCTACCAAAGAGGATCACACCAACAGCGGATAGGACAACGGCCACAATGCGAAACAGCGTAGACATGAGTATGCTGGGCAGGAACCTGGACGCGAAGGCAATCAAGGGATTGATGGTGGGGGATGGAGCAGCGGCCACCGTTGTGCTTTCCTCCGATACTGCACTTTCGGAGCTAACTGGACTGGTGGGTACCAAGAAGCCCTCGTAGCCGGTCTGCACCATGATGGGTCCCGGATACGGATAAATGCCGGACGCACCTGCGATCGGCGCTGGATATGCAGAGGCTAACGGGGCCAAGCTCGCAGCACCACCGTACTGGTTTAGATACTGCTGGAAGGCTTCGGGCGTCATCAGCCCGTTGGCATAGATAGCCACTGGCTCGTTGCTGCTGGCGCTGGCCACATTGTCGCCAGTCTGAAAGGCAAAGCAATTGACTCAACTTTCTGCTCTCAAACGAAACTTATGATATCAACTTACAGCTGTTTGCTCCAACGTTTGATTTTTGCCTGTGGAAGCTGAATTCGTTTTGTTAGGTTTAACTAGTCCCTCCTCAATTGTTGCAATCGGCTCTAGCTTTGTGTCGGGCAGCTTATCCGACTCCTCTACACTATTCGCGGCTATGGGCACAGCCGCTGTGTCCAATGCCGGCAGCGCACGGCCTTCGTATAGCATCACGAGCAGCAGCATCAGATGCAGCGACATATTGCACAGACTGTAGTTTCTGTAGATCATCTTGCGACACCGGTTATCCTGTGACTACTTGCGGCACATGCTGTGCAGGGTGCTTTATAGGCTAGCGGGGAGCGAACGCAGAGAGGACATCTTAATTGTCCGTAATCCTTGAGCATCCTTCGCAGTTTTGCGATTAATGGCAGTCTTTCTAGGAATTTCCTCGGCTAATGCCGTCGGACTTTTTCCACAATTTTCCAAGACACGCTTTGTTCTACGCCTACCTGCCTGTCGCAGTCAGGTAGTTTTGGTGGAGAGCTACTTTACAGTCGCTGCCGAAATAACGTGTCCGCCGCTCATTGAGCTGAGTGCCTTCACTTTGCATTTGCATATCCTGTGCAGCCAAATGCAAGACGACGGCAAGCGCTTACACTTAAGCAGCCAGGAAGTGCCGAAAGTTAGTCTTGTCAGCCCCACCCACTTGTGCGGCATTCGCTCGGAAAGTCTTAGGGCAATCAATAACAAATAAAAACCTGGAGCTACAACAAATTATGTGCCAGCTTAATTTTAGAACGATAAAAAAGAAGCTCGAGCACGATATCCTGACCGAGTTTCGGTGATGGCCACCCCCAATCAACCCCGACTACCACAACCCCCCAACCCAGCCCACGCACACTCAGGTGAACACACATTAGACGAGGCGAAGCCGCTGTCGTCCAGGTAACGTTCGCTATGAAAACTAAACGAAAATAGCAAAACAAAACAGACATCGAACAATGCGCCAAGCGCCAGCCGCCAGCCGCCAATGACATGAAAACTTTGAAAATTCAAATAGCGAGACGACAGCCACAGCGGATACATTGAGAGACGGCCACACACACACACACACACACACACACGCACAGGCACAGGCAGATTACATCAGCACAGCAGCAGCGGCAGCAGAAGCATCGGCCACTGTGGACCAGGACCACGAACAGGACGAGAGCCTCGACGCGACGACAGCTGCGCTCGACACTCGCCGCCACACTGGGGAACTGCATAGACATCGACTCCGTGGCCGTGGTGCAACACAAGCTGGTGCATAGGATTGTGTGAGTATGGCGGGTCCGCGGGCGGTCGGTGGCAAGTATGTCGCATATAAATAATGCATAAATAATGAACGTGTAACGGCTTCAATTAATATGCCACTGATAATGCAGGACAAACACTTGGAATACCCTATAAAAATGACTGTTCAAATAAAAGCTAAATATTCGCTTATAGACGGTTGTCCTTAATGAACGGCTGACAACGTTTTTTTTTTAACTGAAATTCCAATCAATATAAAAGCAGGTTATTTAACATATTTTTCGAATATTTAATAATTAAATATGCATAAATGTATAATGATACCGAATCGGGAAAGGTTAATTGCAATTATTGCTCTTATTTCAATATAACGTATTAAACTCAAATTATAATCGAATTTTATTTGACCTTCAGATCAAGGACACATTCAAAACGCTCAGTCATTGCCATATTAATAAAGCATTTGAAATCGATTAATTGATTTTCTAACGTACGCACTATTCGGGCTCAATTGGATTTTCTGGCCCATCGGCCGAGAGAAGCCTTTTAGTTGTCCCCGATGAACCAGACCGAACAAATTGTGACCGAATTTGTCTATTTTCTAATTGTCAGCGGTGGCAAGATGTCCACGCCTGTGCTGTACTATCTGCCGCCGAGTCCGCCCTGTCGGAGTATACTTCTTCTGGCCAAAATGCTCGACTTGAAGTTCGAGCTGAAAATCATCAATATACTGGAGGGCGAGCAACTGAAGTCAGACTTCGTGGCCATGAATCCACAGCACTGTGTGCCCACCATGAACGACGAGGGATTGGTCCTGTGGGAAAGGTAAGCGAGATGAGATTGTGACGGTAGCCCAATAGAAGTTTCACTTCTCACATCGATCGCTCGACAGTCGAGCTATCCTATCTTATCTAGTAGCGGCGTATGCCAAATCCGATGAACTCTATCCCACGGATATACGTGTGCGAGCGCTTGTGGATCAGCGACTACAATTCGATCTGGGCACACTCTACCAACGCCTGACCGACTTCTATGTGAGTAGAACAGAACAGAGCATTGGCTAGCCGAACCGATTCCCGTACGCGCCCTGTTCGCAGTTTCCTACAATGTTTATTGGCGCCCCATTGGACGAGGGTAAGCGGGCCAAGCTGGCCGAAGCTGTTGGCTGGCTGAATGCCATTCTGGAAGGGCGCGAATATGCAGCCGCAGAGCATTTTACCATTGCGGATCTCACGCTGCTCGTTACCGTGTCCCAGCTGGAGGCGTTCGGGTTTGAATTGAATCCCTACAAGCATGTGCGGCAGTGGCTCCAGCGCTGCAAGGATCACATGGCGCCCTACGACTACGAAGAGCTCAATGCCAGCAAGGCGGTTATGCTGGCCGACATGTTCAGGGCGAAGATGAACCAAACAGTTGCCGCCTAGCCAGCTAGTGAGTAAGCCAACGGTGTGTGTGCGTGTGTGTGTGTGTGTCTGTAAATAAATAGTTGCTCTTGGAGTTCTTGGAGTTCGATTGTCATGGATGCAGGTGGCAATATATGGAGGGGCATCTGGATTGTAGATGAATATATAGTTGAGGTTCATGCTCTCAATACGAAAGGAATTGAGTTAGGTTGGCCAATAAAATGCCCGGCAGGTCCTTTGCAAGCTGTCGCTGCCTGCGAATAGATAACTGCCAATCAGTGAGAAATGAAATTCACTTATAAATAGCTTAGCAGTCGGTCGGCCAGAGGTGCCACAGGCGCGGATTGTGGCGGAAACTAGCGGTCAGAGTTGGGGCTCGAGAGCTTCATAAGGACCTCAGCTCAAATTTAATGATTTGAAAAAAAAAAGCCAGGCAAACTGGCAGCGAGCGCCGGGTCAGGTGGGGTGGCAGTTGGCACCCCAGTGCCTGGCGCTATTTTTAAAGCACACAAGCAGCCACAGACACCACAGACCCAGAGCCAGTGGCAGGATATTATCGCAGCATCACAGTTTCATTTTGGCTGCTGGAGATGGTGGCCGCTTGGTTACGTTTGGTGTTGGCCCTAATTTTGGCCAGCGGTCAGCAACTTGCGGCCAATAAGAAGCAGCAGCAACTGTGGCTAGGTAAATGACAGCCGATTCAAGCTGGATTTGAATGGTGGTTTAATTGATAGGTGCTCGATTCACAGACTGTTCCTGCCTGCACGCGAACGAGCGCAACGGCACGCAATGGGGCAGTCTTAGCATTAATGCCAGCCATGCGTTGGGCGCCAAAAACAACTGCCTGATGATCTTCATTGGCGGCACGGCCGACGAGCTGGTGGCCTTTCAGCTGCGCCAGCTGCAGCTGCGCCCCGGGTGAGTAGCATTGCTTCCGGCCGTAGTAAGCCAGCCGTACAGTTGCCACCCGCTGCCAGGGCATGCCGTATCCGAATCGATCAGAGATCTGGATCTGTCAGCCATATAGGCAGCTGTGCGGCAGCCATCAAGATCGCCTCGGCCATCGGCCATCGGCCATCGGCCATCGGTCATCGAGGAAGTGTGCAATCCGAATGCAATGTAATTAAAATACCTCCTGAAGGCCAGTGTGGGGGGTCCGTGGAGCCGTGGCCGGCACGCCCGTTTATTTTTATATAAACGGAATACACGTTCGCAAATTTGTGTCAATTTATATGAAATTTGCAGCTATTTCAGTTGCATTAAAATAACCCACATTAGGGAGGAGGGCGGGGCGGGGCGAACAAGATTTAAAAAATTATTTCGAAATCGATTTGTCAATAAAATTGCTCAGCACCGGCGCCACAAATTTCAGTGGAGCTTGGGCAGAGCGTTGGACACATCGTTGGCCGCTGTCCGTTGCTGAGCAGAAATATTTTGTGAATCGCAAAACGCT
This sequence comes from Drosophila pachea, assembly GCA_020883565.1. Taxonomy (NCBI): domain Eukaryota; kingdom Metazoa; phylum Arthropoda; class Insecta; order Diptera; family Drosophilidae; genus Drosophila; species Drosophila pachea. The sequence continues at coordinate 114,847 of JABVZX010000297.1, forward strand.
AGCAAATCGCGAGCTAGTCGCGTGTGAATCGCGAGTGAGTCGCTTGCGAATAGTGTGCAAAAATCGTGTGTGAATCGCTCCGAGAATCGCAGCAGTCAAAATGTCGATGGATCCGACGGTTTCACTGGAAGATCTAGAACGTGTGAGTGAACAAAAAATCTACAGTAGCCCGTGACAATACTAGCATCCATGTCCAACCCTGTCTGTCTGTCCAGCGACGCCGTCGGGCCAGCTCAGCGCGCAAGGGCTCGCACACACCGCAACCACCGGCTCAACTGGCCACCGACTCGGAAGCGTTGGCCGTCATCAATGAGATATTCAATCCCACGCTCAAGCTGCCGGAGAGCACAGGCCATTACACACTGCCCGAGGAGCTGAGCGCCGATGATCAGGTGTCGCCTCAGGATTTGGATATCGCCAAGTTGGCCGAACTGAAGGAAGTAAGTTATAACGTGATGATGGCGCCAAGCCGCCATGTGGCCAAGTGTGGCTGAACCAGCCCCCTTTTACGCAAAGGTATTCACACTCTTCGACACGGACTGCGACGGATTTATATCGAAAGATGATCTGCGGTTCACGTACATGGCGCTCGGCAACGAGCCCAACGAGCAGCTGCTGGAGCAAATGATGAAGGAGGCGCAAGAGCCCCTCGATTACGAGGCCTTTGTACGCCTGATGTGCCGTCGCACCATAGAGTTGGATCCCGAGGATGTGCTGCTAGAGGCCTGGAGCAAGTGGGATGATCACGGCACAGGCAAAATCGACGAGCGAAAGTGGGTGGAGTGCAGCTGATGGTCGCACGATCCTAATTGAATTCGCTTCCATCCTTTTCCATCCCATAGAATATATGAGGAGCTGACCAACTATGGCGACAAAATGTCCATCAGCGAGGCAAAGGAGGCGCTCAGCCATGCGCCGATGGCCAAGCCCAAGACCCTGGAGGAGCCACCCATGATCGATTATCCGGCATTCTGCCGCATGCTCGGCGGCATGCGGAAGCGCAAGAACCACTAGCAAACACTTCCCCATTCTATTTGATATTTCAGGCCTAACGATCTGAACTATTTCTCTCTTGGTTGTTGTTCTTTTTCTTTTTTTTTTTTATTTTTGCCCTTTCGCTCGGCGAAAGTAACTCATTTTGCATTAGAATTTTCTGCCAATTACAATCTAGCCAAAATTTGATTTTCGGATTTTGTGTTAACCTTAACGCCAACTTTTGTTAGACTTTTTATCAAAATAAATGACGTAGAACCGAATGCGAATGCAACATTTTATTTAATGGCAGCTCGCTGGCCGTTGAATGCTGTCCGCTGTCCGCTGTCCGCTATCCGCTATCCGCTATCCGTTGGCGGCTTGCCTATTTTTAGGCTTGGCCAACGAGCCGGCCAAGCGGTGCAATTGGCCCGTCGGGCCAATAAATTTTCAACATCATTTGATTCTGGCCATTTGGGCCACATTCTGCCATATGATTATCGCCGTTCGGCCATTTTTGATATGCATTTCTTGTGACAGCTGCTTGGACACCGTGGAGGTCTTTCCCTATCTGCGCGAGCCCGTCATCGAGAACTCGACGCTGCCGGCGTATACCTGGTGCCAGCACAGCTCGACTGCCCGCAATGCCACGCCTATTTATAGCAGTGGACGGCTCTTGGGATTGCGACTCAGCTTTCAGCAGCCGCCCAGCAAGTTGGATGGCTGGACCTTGAATTTGTCGGTGAGCTATCGGTTCCTCAAGCAAGGTGAGCAGAGCTGCAATCAATTAGAGAAAAGTTCCCCGTTACGCTCATTCCATTCCGACAGAACTCTTCCGGACTGATGGGCGGCTGGTGCCGCACAGCTTCTGCGATTTTTATTTCTTCGCCAGCACGGGCCATGAGGGAAATCTGGGACAGGGCTACTTCCACTCGCCGCGCTTTCCGGCCCATTATCCGGCACACATCAAATGCGCTTACAAGTTCATTGGACGTCCGGACAGCCGTGTAGAGCTGCTCTTCGAGGAGCTGCAGCTGCCGCCAGTCGTCAGTGGCGGCTGTCAACTGGACTCGCTGACTATTTTCGATGCCGAGGCCGCGCATATGAACGCTGTCATCGACGTGCTCTGCACACCCTGCCCCACACGCCGCATACTGAGCAGCGGGCCGGATTTGCTGCTGGAGTTCAATGCCAGTTCGAACCGCACAGCCAAGGGATTCCGCGGCAAATACAAGTTTCTGCCTAACGAGCAGCAGCCCTTGCCTGTGCCGCCCATACTAGAGGCAGCCAGCATAGCGCTGAAGCAGCCCCCCGCCAAGGCGAACAGTGTACTTGACGAGGACGAGGAGAAGGCTGCGCGACCCGGACGCACAAATCGTAAGTTGGCGCCCCATAAATTAGCCATAGATTCTGACTCAATCGAATTATGCTAATCGCCGGCAAATGGCGGCAAACTTCTTGCCGCAAATTGCGCCAGCTCCCGCCCGTCAGGCTGTGTCCTGTCAGCGGATGTGGCCAATTGAGTATGTCGAAAGAGTCTGGTCGAAGTTGCTTCGAACTACTCGACCTCTCAGTATCCTTCAAGTGGTTGTCGCGTTCAAATGGCGCACTCTGAGCTATTCACTTTGCTCCTTTCGGTGGCCACAGTTTGGCAGGCCTTGCCAGGCCTATGCTGTGCAGGACTTGCCAGTAGAAGTGAGTGGATTCTATGACCAATTGTTTATTGACTTAGCCAAAAGCACATTGAAACGTAATCAAATCTACACTTTAATGAGGACCTTAACCAGAGACCAGAGTATGGCTGCCGCTCCACTGCACAGGACGAACTTCAGCAGGTGATGCAGTATGTACAGTCTGTGTTAAGGATAGCATAGGATTCAGAGTTCAAATAATTTTCCGGAATATATATATGCAATGAGTATAGCTTACCGCCTCAACTTTATTTTGCCCTGCTTTAATGACTCATCGCTTGGCTCCTCCTTGGCCAGATACATGCGCACACCGGCCAGAGTGCGATCGAGGTAATCGTCCCAGTCCAGACTGGTCATATCAAACTCGAAGAGCCGTCTATCCTGCGTGGACATGTTCTGCCACAGCTTTTGAGTATTTTCTGATTTAAAATACCAGTTGGAGCTCGTGAATGGCAGTAGAACCTCCACATTCTTATGTATCTTCTCGTACATCTTCAGCATGTGTGGTTTTCGGCCTTGCAGCCGCAGCACCACATCTGTGATGTAGCCAGGCAAGATGTGGTAGAATAATGCGATCAGCCTGAAGAGCCAGAGTGAGGGCGTGGTGTGCAAGATGGGCAGCCATATCATTTTGTTCAGCGGATAGATGTGAGCCAGGTTTTGCGCTTTCTTTTTGAATCCACCCCAGGTGATCACGTTGCGCTCGCAGGGCACGTAGTTGTAGATGGCCGGAGAGCACGGAGGCATCGCTGAAACAGTTTCAGCTGCCACCTTGGCACGCTTCGCATACTCCATGGCTGTTTGCCAAGCGCAGGCCAGCGTCAAGTTGGAGCAGTAGTCAACAGGCACCATGTTGGCCTGCGTCTCAACGTCAACGCAAACGATTCTTAGGACGCCGATTGCCGTGCCCAGGGTTATGGCCATGGGACCGTAGATATTGTCAATCCACCCGGATACGGGCTCCTTGTAGCTGCCAATAACTGAGCATATGGTGAGAGAGGTCAGACACCTTCAGAGCTAATCGCTTGGCAGCACTTACTAATACCCGGCCGAAAGACACATATGGGCAAGTCGTCCGCTTCCGTCTGCACCAGCTGCTCTGCCAGGGCCTTCGTGTAGGTGTACGTATTGGGAAACTGGCCGAGCAGGGTTGGCGTTAGGCTGTCCAAGAGCTCAGCGCTGAGCTGATCTCGCAAAATGAGATTTGCATCAGCGCTGCAGGTCAGGTGTTCCGGGTAGAAGCACTCGTTGGTTCGCTGAACGACACAGTTCGAAAATGCCGTGGACACATGGACATAGGCCTCCAGGCGGCGCATCTGCTTGGCCAGCTTCAGCATTAAGCGCGTGGCGCGCGTATTGATGTCCAATGCCTGATGCAGTGGCTCCAAAAAACTCACCGTTGCCGCACTGTGAATCACCACGTGCACCTCGTCTGCCAGCAGCTGTCGGTCCGCCGGGCATATGCCCAAGTCCACGGCCTGGCAGTCGCCGGCCAGTGGCTTTATGCGCTCCCAGGAGCTGGGCTTCGATTCGAGCAGCAGACGAAACACCTAAAGCAAAATATGCCAACGTGCAGCTCACAAAGCTCAAGACCAATTGGACTTACGCCAGCTTTCTTCCAACTCCCCAGCCGTTGCATTATGGTCTGGCCATGCTTGGGTCTGATTAGGACATATATCCGTTTTACATCGGTTGTGCGCAGCAGTTTCTCAATAATTACTGAAATAAATATCATATATGAAATATAAGTAATCTTTCTCCTCCCATTTCCATTTACTTGGAAATCCAATCTTCCACAACATCACAAAATGGAATGGACAGTTGTAAAAGGAAATAAATTTCCATTATTCTCTTTCCATTCATTCAAGTTATTCACTTTGTGACGGTACCGCTCCAATGTTGTTATATTTGCGAAAAAAAAAACAAAATGTAAAATATGCATATAGATTATATACGAATATAAATATGCACATTTTTCCAGTAAATCAAAGATCAGTGGGTTCTCTTAATGTCCTCTTGAGAAACGGGTTTCTTTCAAGTCTTTTATTACCGCCACGAGTGACAATCTAGTCTAGTCAGAAGCTTATTGTACCAATTTTACGTAATTATGAATATATTAAACTGAATATGAATATTGTCCGTACTGCGTAAAAAGACACTTGTTTTTTTTTTTTTTTTTTGTTTTTGCTATGCAGAGCAGCTGCAGGTGGGGAATTACTGATCAATTTTGATTCTTGACTACAGAGCAGACGGCATACCTTAGATATACAAATTTGAATTTCGCATTTCTATATATCAGATGGGCATTCCCTCTGATTGGTAAATACCTTTTCCTAAAAATCCACTGCCACCTGTTATAAAAACGGTTTTATCTTTGTAAAAGTTTTTTATTTCCGATGTCGTTTCAACTGGCATAGCTATATCTTTAATCTTAGGCCACAGCACAATTTCCGAGAGTATAACAAGTTTCACTTAAATATCGAGATAATGCAGTCGCGGCTGATGCTTGAATGAGGGGAGTTCAGAACCCGACGACGTTATTTATACCATGCGCAATCGCAGTCGTCAAGCTTTCTACTAAAGAGCCGGATCGAAAAAAATTTATATAAGGAAAGGGCCACAAATGCTACATATAATAAGCATCACTAATGCTCACTCTCCACCTCAAAGAAGACTTCGTACTTTGAAGTAAAAGTAAAATATATAATATTTTTAAAATAATGAAAAAAACGGCATCGCTAATGCCAGGCTAAAAGCAAGCAAGGTTCAGAGTTTAAGTAAAAATATTGTGACGTGTCTAAGACTTAGCTTGATGTTTTGCAGCTGGCAATGACTGAATGTCTAGACTTGGGACCTATGTCCACCATATAGTTAGATATTCAATATTTGACTAAGTGGAAAACGCTGTAAATTCCAAGCATTAGCTTAGCCGAGTGTTTTGACGTTGCATGAGTGTTAATTTTTATATCCGCATTTTTCTACTGTTCATTTCCAAACATACTCACTAAATAGTAAGGCATAGTCGCAAGCCTGACCTGTTAATCTTTTAATGCAATGTGTAAATAAATATGTAATGCTGCTGAAGCAGTCGCTTCGCACAATCTGATTGAAAGAGCAATTAGAATTAGTTTATGACAAATATTGCTTACTCTTATTTTAACACTAGTTATTAACAATTGCAATTTTACAACATTTATAAATTCGAGCTTTGACTAGGGCTTCAAATGCATCGCAAAAAGTGGGTACGGCTGCAGTTCTTTGGCCTGCAGGGATGCCTCGAGCCACTTCACGCTCAGATGACGACAGCTGGGACGGTAGAGACGTCTGTAAGGCAAAATGTACATTTACTTCGTGTGAAATTTACGTAGTTATGAATATACTATCATACCTCAGCTCCACCAACTCTATATACTTTGCCTTTGAATGGAATACCAGGGTAGCTTTTTTCGCATCATTCGTCACGATTCCGCCATTGCTTACAAATTCGTCTATGTGCTTAGAATCGTTTACATTAGCAAAGTGTGCTACCTGTCCACTAAAGAGGTTGCTAACTGCGCTAGGTTTTGCTTCATTATCATTATCTATTTTGAAATCCAGTTTAGCTGTTTTAGGTTTGAAGAAATTTTGCATGATCGCTTGACCTGATGTGATTTCCGGCTTACTCATTTTGCGTGAACTTTTGGAGGTCGTTGCTCCTTCATCGTCTGAGATGCTTTTTGAACGCTTTTTGGTGCTGCTCCTTGATGATTCCTTTTGGAGCTGCACTTTTTGCGGAGTCTTCTCCATCTTAAGCTCATCTTTATCTGCATCACAATTGGCCAGTAGTAGATCCACATTAACACTTGCTTTAGAGGCCGCATACAGTTTCTCTAAGTGGGGCAAATCATTTGCTTCCATTGCGCTTTTGTCGCTGCGCAAGCGCGTGATGCGGGGAAAGCGTATAGAAATTCCTGCAGCAGTGTGTGCTTCCGACTTAGTAAACTCAGCGCCCGTGATTTCCCATACTGGCATTTTCTCTGGCGTTTTGGCTAGCACGTCGGGTATCAGTGATTTTTTGCAGAGTAGCCAGTTAGGAATTTTGTTAGCATCAGCCCGTTCTGTTAATTTCATCAATGTTTCGTGAATCTCTGTATTGGTCGCATCATCAAGACCAGAGTGTACTTTTGTAACCGTCTTCCAGAGGCGATCGCGTTTATCATAACAACCCATCAAAAATATGCTGAGTATGCCGCCCTTTTTTCCTGAACCATACCAGGCACCGAGCACGACCAAATCTGCAGTATCAGCCATTGTTCCTCCAAAGAGGTAATCCTTTTTTACTTTCAGCCAGTTCCGTTTTCCAGGCTGATATATGCCGTCAGGACTCTTAAGAACAACACCCTCTAGATTCGCTTGAAGAACTTTAGCAGTCATCATTGCTAGTTCGTGTTTGGTTCGCAGAAAATGTGACTCCGATAGTTGCACATGAGACTTGATAGGCTGTATATTTTTTTCTAAAATCTCACGGCGCTTACAAAACGATCTAAATTTAAAATTAGCATTAAATTCATAAGGACAATTATTATATATAGATAATTACTTACAGTTGGGTTAGATCACCGCCATCATAGAGTAAGCAATCAAAAACGAAAAGGCAAACCGATGCATTGGCATAGGTATGCTTTTTATGGGCGCCCAACGTCCCAAAGGGTAATAACGCGCCTGTTTCAGTATCCACTAAAATAATTTCTGAATCAAGTATCATGTCGTCGGCGCCGGGAAACGCGCGCGGAATATAATCTTTAAGATCTTTGATTTTATGATCCAGTACCGGTTTTAGATTCCGACTGAAAAACTTAAATTCTGAACCTTGTTTGTGTATTTGTACTCTTTCTCCATCATATTTGACCTCACTATAGAGACCGCCAGGATTCTTTTTAAAGGCTTCATCTACTGAGTTACAGGCATTAGCCAGCATAGGCGAAATGGGGGTCATTACCTGAATAGCGCTGGTTCCTTTCGTTAACTTCTGTGCGGCTGTCTTTACCGGAGACTTCGGAAGTATTGGCATATCTTGTTTACCACCAAATGTTTTAACAATGACTGTTAAGTCTCGAGAGCTCTGATACATTGGAAAGGCTTCTGGCCCAAATGCACCTAGGATATGCTTAGCACGTGCATTAATACGCAAATCTTGTTTTATCAGCCTTATAAATGTACGCAAATCCAAGTCCGTCGCTTGCTTGCAAACCTGACGTAGTACATCAGTTTGTTCATCCTCTTTAGAACGTTGCTGCAGCATAGAAAGAAAACCGTCTACCTCGTGCAGGTAGAGCTTGCTGTGTGTTTGCGGTTTCAGTTTGCTACCGTCGGCGAAGTGTTTGCGAAGAGTTTCCGAAATGTCGCCATCTTTAGCAAAAAATCACCATATTAGGTAGTTGTCCCAACAGATATCTGCTATTTACCTTGCTCTAAATCCAGGTGCATTTGTTGCAGATCGACTTGAAATATACGTGCAAAGAGCTTAAGTAAAGTCTTGTTCTGCAAATTGTACACGCGTTGAGTGGCATTAGGTATGAGAAATTGAACCCACTGCAGCATGTTACCTTGGAACCCTTTGCCACTACTGCCTTTCTTGAAGAAATTCTGCAGTTTCTCAGCCTTGTTCAAATAGCTGCTCTCAGCTGCTATTTCATCACAAATGCGTCTAAAAGTATCCAGCTTATTGTCATCATTCAAGGTCTTGTTAGTCATTCTCCAAATACTTGTGTGCACTCGCCGACAAATACTTAACAATTTAACCATAAATTACTAAATATTTTCTAATTTCTGTTTAGAGCACTGCAGGCAGATGTACGATTCACGCGTCAACAAATCTGGCATCTTCGAGTCAAACCAGCTGTTGGGTTCACTTATCGGTGCACCGATTAATAAAAATATCGACACAACTAAGATTGTGCAATGCCGATATGAATTTAAGGCGCAATCATCAGAACTTATTCAAATCAAGTTTCACGATTTTAACATACCTACTGAGCACGAAAATTCCAGTCAATGCCGTGAAGAAGATGCATTGCATGTATTGACAGATGTTCGGGGCAAATACGAGACCCAAGAACTACTTTGTGGAGCGTTTTTGCCAAAGCCTCTGATGTCTAACGGTCAGCAGCTACTACTTCAGTTTGTTGGAAAATATCCACCGAAAATGACCAATAAAGTTCAGTATTATGGGTTTCGCGCTGAGTACCGGTTTCTTACAAGTATGGCTTACTACAAGTATAAATATTTTCTTATTTCAATTATTGAAAGCGATCATTTTTTCAGATTATGGTATTCAATCAGGAATACAACAAGGAAATGAATGCTCTTTTGTTTACAATAGTAGTGATCGAATTAGTGGCCTGTTTCATTCTCCAAATTTTCCAGGCTACTATTTGGAAAATGTTGTATGCAATTACTACTTTTACGGAGCAGATGAGCGAATTGTCCTGCGGTTTACATACTTTGATGTCGAAGGCATTAACACGTAAGTTCCAATGTTAAGTAAGCATTGTAAAGCATTCTTTAATATTTCTTTCTTTAGTTGTGATCATCAGACGGCCAGCGATTATGTGGAATTTTCGAATTTCATGAGCACAGATCGCAAATTCAGCAGATATTGTGGTAAATTACCTGACTTTGAAGTCCGTTCTGATGGCCGTTTCTTTCGTGTATCTTTTTATTCAAACGATCGCTTTGTTGCTAATGGCTTCAGAGCTCTTTATACTTTCGAGTCGATTTCTAGTAAGACCAGTCAGGATCTGGAGGGCAGTGACGTATTTATGCAAAGCTATGTGTCTAGCAGTGAACTTCATTCTTCTCTATTTTTAACCATAAGTATAACTTTTACGATGCTGCTAAAGCAATATATGAATCTATGTTAGATGTTTTGAATTTAAAAATTAAAAATAAAATGGAATTCTCTCAGTTTTATTTTATTGCGCTTTACTCCAATAGAACATTAGAGAACATTATCGATACTAATCGATAAGCAAAATATTTTAGCATGGCAATACTTTTACCAACACTCAATTCAATGACTGCCGCGAAAGTTTTTGCTACAACAGCTATGTTCGTTTCGTCGTATTAAGCATTCGTTTATTATTCGCCGACGCCTTCGCGAGGTAGCTTTAGCCCGCGCCGCGTTGAAGACTCAGTTTTGCTTGTTGGCTCTAATAGGGGTGGTTGGTTCGTAATTGTCGTGTATTTCGTATATTAAAAAATCTAACCGTAACGAAAAGTATTAAAGCCCTAGTGATAAGTGTCTAAACAGAAATAAATCAGCAATAAAATTTCAATAGTTAACACGAAACAAGCAATTTAAAAACGCGAACACAAAATGTTATCCCGGTCCAGGTAAGATACGTAAGCGAGTACCGTACATATTCAAGCCAGCTTGGCCCTGACATCAAGTTGCCAAAGGAATTGGCAACGCAAGCAATTATTTTTGGTACTCGTTCAAATTACACATTGACGAATTGTTATGCAATTTCAATATGCAGCCAACTGCACCGCGTCCCAGGTGTTGTTCTTAGTGAGTGACCTAGTCTTTCTGCTAGACGAGCGTGCGCCAAGGCAGGCGTTTTCCTCCACCCTTGCCTCAAACCGTACAACTCAGCAATCTGTCAGCAGTGCGCAGCTTTCGTTTTCATTGGTACTCCTACACTCACACATGTACACATAATCGCAAGCACAACCCAATTGGTATTGGTGAGGACAGGCGGGGATTCGCACATGTTTTTGCCATTGACCTATCTTTTTAGTTTATCCTTATTCCTGCAACAATTGGCTAGAGTATCTTTTGTTTTCTTTCTTGCGTAATAGTTGACACCTTTGGCCATTAGCAACAGAAAAAGCTTCGAAGAAAATTAAAAATTTAAACGAAAAATAAATGCGTCTATCCCACATCACATAGAATTACACAGGCAGAACACAAAACAGCTGAAAATCAATATACAAACAAATAGCGCGCGTATTTGTATGCGTGCGTGTGTATCCATGTATTTGTCTGTATAGGCCACCTTCACGTTCATGGACATGGACGCAGTTTAGATGATTCGTTTATATAGACAAATGTATGCAGCAAGACGCCTCTACTGCCAAATGTTATAATTTTAGACATTTTAGCAATACGTAGCTAGAACGCTAAATATTGTCGAATATATTATTGAATTATATATTTTGTTTCTGCTTTCTCTTTGTTTTATTTCGTTGCCAAGTTCAAACTTTTTACTCTGCTGCGCAGCTTCATCTGCCGTCTTTGTCGTTTTAGTTCTCTTTTTCGCTAGCTTCCACATTCTATTAGATTTTAGGAAAAAAACTTATGAGTACATTGACTCCTATTCGACAGTTTTTTACACGCAGAACTTTGAGTAGCGAAAAAAAAAATACAAATACAAACATATGTATGCATGTGCTGGGCCTGTGTATATTCGAATTAGTATGGTCAGCACTTAGTTTCCCATTTCATGCACAGGCATATGCACAATTACCCAAACATTTTTGTGATATCATATCAACAGAAGTCGGTAATGTGCGTAAATATACATATACTGCGTTTGCACAAGGACATTTTTAGGAAATGAAAACTTGTCATTATTGTTGGCAACACATTTTCAAATTATATTATTTTGTAGATTTCTCATTGCAAGGTTTTTCTGTACATACATAATACTGGTGACTCTTTAACTTTTGCCAGTGCAAAAGAAAAAATTTATGTAACAGATAATTTTACCCAGATAATTGTTGTTCTATTCTAGCTTAAAAGTAAAAGTGTATTACTAGTTGCAGAATATCGGGTTATCAAAAAGTGTTATCGTCAATTGTGTGCCGTATAAACGTAGCAGTACGGAAATGTTTATGACTCGCGCTGACACTGTATGAGTGATTAGATATAATATATGTTACACAGACATGCATATACATATTCAAAATATAATTAGAATGTATGTTTGTTTGTTCGTTTGTATTTGTTGCACTTGCGAAAATATTAAGGTACTTCTCGCTCATGTGAGCTTCTGGGCGTTAGGCCGAGCAAATAGTAACAAAATGACGAATGATAATAATAACACCATGCCCCTTTCCTAATGGCATGCCCGCCCCTCGCACTTCCCCGTTAATTAGCAGCCATAAGTGTTCGTGTACTTTGTGACCAACACGTCACGAGCGCATGGAACTGTAGGCGCGTCATTAACGGGTTTACCGGCAACAGCGGCGAAATCCCAGTGATGGACCTACGCATAAATGAATGAACCCCATATTTGTATATATGCGGATTAGTCACAAGGGGGCGCAATTAGAACCAATTATGCAGAATCGCTAAAAATGTAATCGGCAAGTATTTTAGTTGCCATCGTCGTTCCGTTTGAAATCTTATCGTTCGACGAACGTAAACATTGCGGCTTAGTTTTTGCGGTACTCTAACAAATGTCAAACTAAACATGTGTAGGCTTCAATAGTGCTTGACTTTAAAATACTCTGTAGTGTTGTGGCGGGTTGGATGAATCAATTTACTCGAAATATTGTTGAGTATGCAGTTTTTTGTTAATAAACAACTTAAACAAATTGGCATTCGTAAGAGCCTAGATACATTCGATTGCAGTTCTATCTCCCGTGGCGAAAATTGGTTGTACGAACAGCTGATGGTGGCCTTGGACTGGGGTTTTCAGGGCTGCTGCATCAATTGACTCAGTACTAAGTAATTTGATTTCGGTCTCGGTTTTATTGCAGCCTGTGCGGAAATCTCGGCAAACTGTGCCGCACCGGTACTGTTGTAGCATCAAGTACCCCAACAACAACAACTGCCACAACAGCAAAAACATTGCCGGCATTGTCGGCGCTGGCGCTGTGCGATGCCCGGAGCTATCACGAGGTTGTCGGCGATATTATCTGCCCATCGCAGGTACGCGGCATTGATCATATACGCGATCCTCGCTTGAATAAGGTAAGAGATTGGACGCCAACTGAAAAAAAGGTTACATTATAATATAAATTATCTATTGACAGGGTTTAGCTTTTACTCTGGAGGAGCGTCAAGTGCTGGGTATTCATGGTCTGCAGCCAGCTCGTTTCAAAACCCAAGAGGAGCAGCTGCAGCTATGCAAGATCGCAGTGAATCGTTATACAGAGCCATTGAATAAGTATTTATATTTGAGCGATCTGCACGATCGCAACGAGCGATTGTTCTTCCGCTTTCTGTCAGAGAACATTGAGGATTTGATGCCCATTGTGTACACTCCCACAGTGGGTCTGGCCTGCCAGCGTTTTGGATTAATCTACAGACGTCCGCATGGTCTGTTTGTAACATTTAATGATCGCGGCCACATCTTTGATGTGATGAAGAACTGGCCGGAGCCGAATGTGCGTGCCATCTGTGTCACGGATGGTGAACGTATATTGGGACTGGGTGATCTCGGTGCCTGCGGCATGGGTATTCCAGTTGGCAAACTGGCTCTTTACACCGCTTTAGCAGGAATCAAACCGCATCAGTGTCTGCCCATTGTGGTGGATGTAGGCACGAATAATATCGACCTTCTGGAAGATCCTTTGTATGTGGGTCTGCGACAAAAGCGCGTTGTTGGTCGCGAATACGATGATTTTATCGATGAGTTCATGGAGGCAGTTGTTAAGCGATATGGCCAGAATACTCTAATCCAGTTCGAGGACTTCGGCAATCACAATGCATTTAGATTCCTAGATAAATACCGCAACACTTACTGCACTTTTAACGACGATATTCAGGGTACAGCTGCTGTGGCTGTTGCTGGGCTGTATGCTTCGAAACGAATTACTGGCAAATCTTTCAAGGACTACACTTTCCTATTCGCTGGTGCTGGCGAAGCTGCCATTGGTATTGCCGATCTCGTAGTTAAGGGCATGGTTGCCGAGGGTGTACCCATCGAAGAGGCCTATAGTAGAATTTTCATGGTGGATATTGATGGGTTATTAACGAAATCGCGCAATGTGGGCAACTTAGATGGCCACAAGGTTAACTACGCCAAGGACATTGAACCAATGCAAAATCTTGAAGAAATAGTAACGAAGCTGAAGCCAAGTGTATGTTTTATATTCCTCGAATTATTTACGCATAATCTATAATTCAATTCAATTAATTTTCACTTAGGTTCTTATTGGAGCTTCGGCGTGTGCTGGACTATTCACGCCCAAGATTCTACGCACCATGGCAGACAACAACGAAAGGCCAATCGTGTTTGCGCTCTCGAACCCAACCAGCAAGGCCGAATGTACTGCCGAGGAGGCTTATCAAAATACGGATGTCAGTTGTTTTTCCGTTTTCTACTTGTCTGAATATGATTTAATGTGATTGTTCTATTTCACTTTTAGGCTCGCGTCATTTTCTCATCGGGCTCACCATTTCCACCAGTTACAGTGGGCAACAAGACATACTATCCTGGCCAGGGCAACAATGCGTATATTTTCCCTGGTGTTGGTCTTGGCGTCATCTGCACAGGCACCCACCATATACCTGATGACATGTTCCTGATTGCCGCCCAGGAGCTGGCCAACTTTGTTGAGCCTAGTGACATTGAGCGCGGTTCTCTGTACCCACCGCTGCAGAGCATTCGTGATGTCTCCATGAATATTGCCATTGGTGTGACCAAATGTGCATATGATAAGGGTATGTTGGTTAGCGAGTGGGAAAGTTGACTATCTAAATATGGTTACATTTACTTAGGTTTGGCATCGACCTATCCGGAACCGCAGGACAAGCGTAAATGGCTGGAAGATCAATTGTACAACTTTAACTATGAGTGCTCGATGCCTGTTACCTGGACCTGGCCACGCATGCCATACATAAAGACTCGTGAATTAGTGCCCACAAAGCTCTATGGAAAAAAAAGTGATTAACATTTCTTTTCTCTTTCTGTTTCTCTTTTAGGCGAAGAGAGTCCGCTAATTGCCGCTATTAAATAAGAAACTCGTTCAGTTCAATTGGTTGATCGTTTGATGGCACTTCTGTATTGCATTCTAACCCATACTTCGTTCTACTACCACTACCACTACTACTATAACTACTACTGCCACTTCCAAGCGACCACAAACAGCACCAAACACTAATCAATAATAGGCCTAGATACTTTCTGCAATGGCTCACATTATCTACATGTTATTGATTCACTTGTCAAGTTCAAGAACTGCCGGCGTACGGCCATAGGGCTATGCAGCTAATAATTGGTGACTAAAAAGCAAATCTCAACATTGTTATTAAACTTACTCACATCGAGTGTTAGACATAGTTCCGAGCTGTGGTAGTTAGCCGAAACGACCTGTGCGACAATGAAATCTATTATTATCTTTTGGTGTACAAAATATGTTTCTTTGTAAAAATCATGCTATTTTAATGTATATGATCAATTATGCTAATGTTACCTTGAATGCAATCCTTTTTAATTTTCCAATATTTTTTTACTAACGGCTTTGTTTTAGCTTGGCTATTTTTCACATAAAATCTAGCTTGATTATCTGGCTGATGTATTTTTTTTCCTATCCCTCCCTGTTTGTTGCTTAATTCTACCTTTGTATTAACTACATCTTACTTACTTTCTCTATCGCTTGCTAACTTCAAAAACGGCTCGAAGCGTGACAATTGCCATTAAAAAAATGAACTTTTTTTAAACATTAAGCAAATTAAGCAAATGAAAATGAAAATCATGAATTGATTCTTATTGATCTATTGCTATTTCCCTCTCATTGACTTATAGAAAGCGAAGAAATCTTATAAATTACCCAACCTACACCGACCGCATAGAACCATTGGCATATTTAGACAGCAGAACGGTGAGATTCTGCCCATCCCTTAACAGCAGCCGTTGAGCTAAACCATTAACTCTTAAATTAAAAGTTAACAGCATAAGATACAAGTTTTTATTTAATTTACAGAGATTATACAGACATATGTATATGTATATACATATATGACTACTAAAAAAAATGATTGTTAATATCTGAAATTTATTAAATATTATTTATCGTTAAAAAATCCAATTTAGTTTGCCGTATTATACATATATATATATATATATATACTGGAGCGATCCGCAAGTTATTGTACAATTGATTATCTCAGATGTACGATTAACAATAAAGTTATGTGCGAAAATGATCTTTGAAAAGTGTCTGTTCTTCGATATACTAAACTAAATGGATGTTAATATGAAATTCTCTACAACTTCCCTGCAATTAGTTTTTGTGCTGATCGAATTTCCCTTACTTTACGAATTATTAGGTTATTAAATTCTTGGGAAATTGTTCATCTATCAACTATCTCGAGTCGCGTGGCACGGAAGTTTTTATTAAATTCAAGAAAGTTGGGAATTCCCGCAAACTAAAGCTTGTATGCAATCTCAATGCCTGCCTTTATAGTTCTTACGACGAGTGATATAATTTAACACCAATGTTTGCAAACAAATTAGTTTGTTTATTAATTCGAGTGGTTTTTTATAGCTAGGGTATCTCCGCATCGGATATATGTATCAAAACAAGGCTGAGAACAAGCCCATTGGAACGTTGATATATCTTAATACTCTGTAGTCAGTAAAAGTGGATGGGTGTCTTGTTTGCTATAGCGAGCTTTTACTTTTCCACAATAATGTGTTCCTATCTAGTGCAGAGTAACTGCCAGTGGATCACTCTTAGTTCACATTGTGGGGCTGTTGAATAACAGCTCAAGAGAGGATTTCTGTATGCCAGTAAGGCCAATGAGGCAGATCGGCTTGCGCTCAATTCTTGATTCTCAATTCTCAAAAGAGAGAGACAGAGATAAGTCATATCAATCTGACCTGCTATAAAATATGTGGCTAGAGTGTTCTGCTTCCAGTAGCACTTGGACAACACGATCAGGTCGTCGGGCAGATCGCGCAAGCCCATCACAGATCGTATTAAAACAAGATGCTGCGTCTCTCCAGCCTCGCCGTTGTCTGTGTCGTCTGCCTGATGAACGCTCGATTCGCACGAGCAGGTAATATAGAAAACTTCCCATTACTTGTTTTTGTTGTTGTTCTTACATATTAATTGCTTGTGCATATTGACGCCTACTTAGCCTATGCGGATGAGTGTAACACGCCGAAAGGGGAACGGGGTCAGTGTATGCCATTCTCCTCCTGCACGGATATCGAGCAGCGTCTGTTGGCCTCTCAACAAGACGGAGGACATCTGCCACCGGAGTTTGCATCTTATTTACTGAAGGCGTCCTGTGGCGAGATCGATGGAGTAGTAAATATATAACAGAAATGGAATTATATGTAAATAGATGCTGATTTCATTGTTCCGATTCCCAGCGACACTTTTGCTGCGCGGAAAAACAAATACAACACAACTCCAAGGTAATGGAAGTGTTCAGAAGTCCTAACTTCAACTGCGGCTCAATTCTCAATCAGCGCGTGGCCAATGGCTACGAGGTGAAACTCTCCTCTAGGCCGTGGATGGCTTTGCTTCGCTACGAGAGCCTGGACGAATCTCGCTTTCTCTGTGGCGGCGCACTCATCTCAAGTCGTAAGTAGTTGTGATACAACATGTTCAGTAGTTAAACATGATTGACGTGAAATTAAATTGTAGGATATATTCTCACAGCCGCACATTGTGTCTATGGACTGGAGAATCAGCTGTGAGTAACACCTTAGGTTTCATTACAATTCGTATTACATTGATCCCAATTACAGGTATGAAATTCGCTTGGGCGAGCACCGAATCTCCACGGAACGCGACTGTCGACAACAGGGGCGCAAGGAGAAGTGCGCTCCGCCCGTCAGGGACGTTGGAATAGAGAAATACCTCATTCACGAGAAGTACGATCCCAAGTCAGTGACGAATGATATTGCGCTGTTGCGGCTCAATGAAACGGTTAACTTTGAGAGTATGTCTCGGTCTCGAAGACATTGCTGTGATCATTTCTGACGTAGTCACTGCTTACAGAGCACATTAAGCCGATCTGCCTACCTATTACGGATGAATTGAAGCAGAAAGCGGAATCGCATGCCGACTACTTTGTCACCGGTTGGGGCACCACTGAAAATGGTTCCTCCTCAGATGTGCTGCTGCAGGCGAAGGTGCCCATCCAGTCGAGAGATGCCTGCTCGCAGACATTTCGTCGCGAAGTGCCCCATTCACAGCTTTGCGTGGGCGGCGGTGATTTGCAGGACTCCTGTAAGGGCGACTCAGGTGGCCCACTGCAGGCTCCAGCAGCCTACCTAGATGAATACAAGGTGCGAATGGTGGAGTTTGGCATTGTGAGTTTGGGCGTAAAGTCCTGTGGCCAGGTCAGTCTGCCGGGTCTCTATACCAATGTGGCTGACTATGTGCAGTGGATAACTGACGTCATGGCCAAACATGGTCTGTAAATCCAACTTATATTGGGTCACTCACTGAATTAGATATAAAAATAGCGTTTAAATCAATTTTATGAACGAATTTAAATTCAAATTAAATTTCATTCCTTGAGATGAGCAAAAACCCTTAAAGAGTTCTTTGGCGCCACCTGTTGAAAACGAGCGCAACAATTGATCTGAGTACACCATAGCTTACGTTACGCAGCGAGCGTTCAGTGTCTCAACTGTTGAACGGGCCGAACGCCAAAGCTTTTTTATCAAATACTCAAACCTCTCTCTTTCGCTTAGCTTGTACAAGTTTTTGCTTAACATATTGAGCGTACGTTAAATCAATCATAAAAATACATAACTATCTTTACAGAAGAAAACGAATGCCATTGGCAAAGTTTGCATTGCCTGATTTATATAACCCCTTAGAGTGTTAGAATTTCACGCACTTTAAATACCTTGCAAATTAGTTTATGAATTTAATCGTTGACAAATAATTCTTTTAATGTTAAATTTGTTGAAATTTGATCAATAACATTATCAAAGCATATATATTTAACTTAATTTTGAAATCACTTTCTTTTAATTTCTGTTTGTAGTCCCCAGATTGAATTTATGTTTACAGGGTATATGCAATGTGTATGTGTTTTTAAGCACACATGCCGTGCATTTGGGCGAATTAAATGTAAACACTTGACGAGCCATCTTCAGATTCCCAAGACATTAGTGGACTCTTATACATTTGCAGTTGTGTTCGCGTGTGTGTGTGTGAGTTTGAGTGTGGGAAGATGATGTGTGCATGTGTGCCTCTCGTGGTAGCAGAAATATGCCTGATTTAACTACAATAAAGAACACAAACATTTCTCGTTGGCCTTGTCTCAAACATAAGGATAACAACGATGTGTCCTTTTACCTTAAGTCCTACTTTTTTGAGTGCGCTTCAACTTTAAAAGTTAAACAACTTTGGAATAGGTAAAACATTTTCCATTAAAATGCAAAACCAAACAGACTTTTAACTTTTCTTCAATTTGTTCTCTTAAGTTTTCTCGTTTTACGACGGCCCGTGTGTAGGTAAATAATCTTAAATGTGTCAAGATAATTGTAACAAACATAACACGGCTAGCATTGGGATACCCTGTAGATCAGAGTCGAGTTGATTTTGTAGTTATTTAGAAAATGCTTTGACAATTCCAGTTAATTCCCGGAGACAGGACATTCGATTCAGCTGTGCCCTCCCACGAGAAGTTCCATGAGGAATTTGCTGTATTTTGAGGGCTATCTGGTTGCACTAATTGCACAAGGATGCGACTGAGCGTAAAGGATTCGCTCGGACGTGCCAGCTGTCTGGTTCTGTTCGCCTGTCCTCATCTGCTGCCCCCGCTCTTATTGGCCGCGTTAATTAAAACCGTCTCAAGCCAGAAACAGAAACTAATAACAGCCAAACAATTTTGAATCAAGACTTTGCGCTTTGCTTCCTCGTTGTTTTTTGGTCATTCCAAATGTTGCAGCCGCAGGCTATTCGCGACCGTAGAGGAGAGCCGGAGCTGAAGCCGATAAACCGAAATACCCTAAATGCGATGAATTTATAAGAGCATGGGCTTTATGTAAATTCAATTTGATATGTAATGCTGAAGGTGTTCTATAGGCTGGTCTGCATCTTCTACACGTTTGCTTCACTAGCCGCACATACCCCTGACAAGGGTATACGAAATGCGGAATGTGGTCGCGGTCGCGTCGCACCAGTTGGTCTCGAGCAGCGACTGTGTTTTTCGGGGAACATAGAACCGGGTGAAAAGTGGTCGAGGATTCATCTATAGAGATAGTTTTCTTTGTTGTTTGTTGTTAGCCTGATTGCCTGCTTGAGCTTTTGTTTTTGTTGCTTTCTCTCTCTCTCTGTCCTTGTCGGTTTCTGTGTTGTTGTTTTCATTTTACAGTTGAGCCGTCAGAGCTAGCAGCTAGCAGCTGGAAGCGGATCCTCATGACTGTCACTGGCTCGGCTAGCCAGCCGTCCTGCTATGTTTGTTTTCCATTACAACATGTTGTTGTTGTACTGTCGTGCACTTACATTCAGCCGCTGTGGCGCAACAGCCGGCGACAAAATATTGACACTGCCCAATTGTTGTGCACACCCGCTGCAAACTCAACCGGGCGTGAAACCAAATTAATGAAACTTTAAACTGGCGAGTGCTCAACTCAAACAACCAGCAACCAACCCAACAATCAACAGTCAAGAGCCAACTGCCAACTGGGCAACTGTCACAGAATAAATGTCGTGGTCGGTTTTATGCAGTAATACTCTTAACGACTAACGACCAGGCGAAGCGACGGATCAGATAAGTCCACAGAGAGGTGATTAATCATGTTTATTGTCCACATGGCGTTTTCAGCAAATATTTATATACATCTTATATGACAGTATTATTGGATGAATTCTGTGAAATATATTGACAAAATATTGACCTTATTTGCATAAGAGCTAATGTACATTGGCTGCCCAAGATTATATCCTTTCGGTGAACTGGTTCTCGAGAAGTTCGGCGGTCAAATTTATGGGCTCTTAGCTATTGCAATTTTTTGGCTTCAAGTTTATTGTTGTGCCTCAAAGACCTTGAAAGGAATGAATTCTAAATTGCATAAAACCGAATTGTGGTTTCCAATGACCGAGAATTCACTTTTGAAAATGTATCTTCCTGCACGTGAAATGTAATAAATTCAACGCAGCGTATACTTAATGTGAAACTTATAATAAATAATGATTTAAATGAATTATTCAGGAAGCCCAGCTGTTGCCCAGTTGGAGATGCCACAGACACAATGAATTGCATGGATGTCTGCCTCGTTCATACTTTACGTAACGAGTTCTTGCCAAAAATTACTTATTCAAACTTTTTGGCTTTTATTGTATATTTGGTATTTCCGAATGCAATCGTGTCGCAGGATGGCACATTTGCCACCAGCAGCGTGTGCGTGTGTGTGCGTGACGCATATTTGCATACAGAATTTAAATTATATTGTCCATTTCATGCTCTGACACTTATGAGGCCAAATGAAATAAAAGATGACTCCGGCAACGACAAAGGCACGAAGCGTCAGGCTGTAGCAAGGATGCGCCAAACGCGCCCACAAGCGCGCTCGACAAGAAGGGCAAACAAACAAATAAACATCACCTTCAAAGGACATGTCGCCCGGCACGTTGAGGCCGCGACTGTGGCGGAGGAGCATCGACTTTTCGCACATGTCCACAAACATTCTGGCACACATACTCAGACTTACAGTCAGACATGAAGTTACACGCCCCCGAACACTACACTACACTGCACACACACTCTCACTTACACTTACACTCACACTCTCACTCACACACACGCGCATACACTCATTGAATGCGCTTTAATATTTCAAAAGCTTTAATGAAATCGCTTTGCTTTCCTCAACTGTCATTCGGCTTTTCAATTTGCCGCTCAAGACAGGGCGACTTCGCAGGATTGGTGTCCTTATGTAAATGCATATCCTTTATGTGTACATAAAGACTGGCACACGCATATGTGTGGCCCGCCAGCTGTCGTTCCAGGTGAATGTGGACTTTATGAAACGAATAAAACCTGTCGCATCCTGTAAACTGTCAAATTGAGTGCATTTTGTGTGCCACGCCCGAAATTAGTTTCAAGGGGCCAATGGAGCGTTTGCCACGGCCTTTCGCATACATGTACATGCATATATAATATGTAAAGTCGCAGCAAGGAAACGCTTTCGCAACGTCAATAGCATCTGGGGAAATATCGAAAAACCAAATGCCACACGAATCGGCAAAGAAAGGAAATGAAAACATTTTATAAATATGAACTTCTGCTTGTATGTGGTGTGCGTGTGTGTGTGTGTGTGTGTGCTGTTCCCATTTGTTGTTCGAATGGTTTGTGCATATGAATAATGCTCTCACCTGATGCAAACTCAAAGTTAATTTAATGTTTTTCCGTCAAGTGAACGAGCATAACAAATTCAAAGCTTATTTTTTTTTTTTTTGTATTCACAGTTGAATGCATTCCAGAGAACCCGAAGACTGAAAATAAATATGATTACCGTAACGGAAGAGAGGCAGATGCAGCCCCAACCATTCCCACTGCCAATAGCAGTATTAGCACCCACAAAACAGTTATGTATGCTGCCCGCCCCATAGCTGAACTCCTCCGCCTCTTGTTAGCGTCTGCTTGTCTGTCTTTTCGGGCCGTTGTTGCGTTGCCAACAAACCGTTGAAGGCTTCTGGTCACTTTGTCCTCAATATACGTTTTCGAAAACAATCTCGTCCCATAATGATGACCCGTTTCTCGGTCCCCCGCCTTGTTGGGGCAATTTTAGTGCCAGCCAGGCGATTCAATACCCATCCCCAATTTGTGGTTAGTCTCTGTCTATCTGTCTGTAATCTAAGAAAAAAATCAAATGCTGCTGGCCACACATCGAGCTAGAGAGAGACAAAAAGACAGGGAGAGAGAGCTGTGAGATCAGTTAGTACTGAGTTTCCCTTTCAGGCGAAGACCATTTAGCTGTCTAAGGGGTATTCGGTCGTCGCATCACAATATTTGCTCTAGTGAATCATTTGATTGTCTTACCAATTACTATGTTGTCTGTGGCCATGTGTTTCGGGAGCGCATGTGTGGGGGCAGCTCCATTATTGCTCAACCAAACATAACTGATTCAATAGTGAATATGACAGCGGCATGGCCCAGCCAACATGATTTCTATAACAAATTAGTTCATTTTGTTATTGCTCAATCTTCGGAATTTATGCGGGAAGCGTTCCATTTGCCCTCCAGGAACCGCTCGGGACGCAGCTTCAAATTGAGTTCGCCGGCCATCGTCATCAAAGCCCATTAATTTTTGGATGGCGCCAGACAAACGCATTTTCCGCCGAAACACATGTATGTATCTGGGCGTATCCTGGTTATGGTCCCTTTCAATTAACGCATCCACAACATATTCCCAAATCTCAAGTATGTGCAGAAATTTCCTATTCTACCTTATTATATAAAGTCGTATCAACTGAACTTTGCTTAAAGGGTGCTCCTCCATTCAATGAGTGAATAATCAGCTGTGAATTAGATCGAATGGCAGTGGCATCGATTTTTCACTCAGCATTGGCCTTGTCGATGGGAGAAACCATCGAAATCACAGACCATCAATTAGCATTTCAGCAGGGGAGAGTTAAGTGCGGCGCATACGTTCCGTCCGTACCACAATTTCGGCTCTCGGAGCGAGATGGGATTGCGACAGTTGCATACATCCTCCTCATCAACAACTTCATTGGCAGGCGTGGTAGCTGTTGCATATCAATCATTGGAAGGTTCATGCCATAAGCAAAGTCTATTTGCATATGCCACAGACAGTT
>JABVZX010000297.1:200319-217094 GCA_020883565.1 Drosophila pachea
CAGACCGGGCACATGTACAACGCAGTCCGGCTTCGATCGTTAGTCATAACTTCGCAAGCATTTGTTGCTTCTCACGAAAAGTGATTCAAGTAGATTTCATTTGGCCGCCAGCAGGATAAATTTGATTGATGGCATTGACTGATTGCCATTAGAGCTGGTCTTAGCTGCCGTCAGTTTCTGCGGTCACCCAATGATTAACTCAATCTGCTTTCGCTCATAGCTAATGTCGAGTGGCCAGCGGCTACTACAAAGACCCGGCCAGCGATAAGTTGTCAACTGGCCGTCAGTTCATGAATAATGCACGCATCTAGCACACTCGACGACCCGACCACGATTGCGTTATTAATTATACCAGAGATTGTGGACTGCGCTCAGGCGAAGAACTTATTGTGTCATTCGAAGTAATTATCCAGGCTAAAGCCGGGCCATGTGCCTCGTGTCGCCGCCAATCAGAATCGAAAACGTGGTACAACAAATTGATACGTTGCTGCAATGCTAGCCGCAGCAGATGCTGGCGATTAGTGCTTGCAGACATACATGCCCTAGCAAGCTGGCAAGCTGGCAAGCTGGCAAGCTGGCAAGCTGGCAACATGTGCGGCTAATATGAGCATGTGGCCAACTTTACCCAATTATTCCGGCAAACAAATTAAGTGCACCAGCGGCAGCTGGATGCTGGGTGCGACCTCGTTGCTGCCTCCAAACGCTGCTTCGAACACTGCATTTTACATTTTGTGAGAGCAGAAAATTGCATAGCATCAAGGAAACTTTCCTTGGCATATGCTTCAGCACATTTGCTCCAGCTCGCCCAGATTGGCAGTCTGAGTGCGGAGGATTGTATACGCGGCTCTCCCTTTTTTCCAATACAATGCGTCGCCTGGCTTTGACGACTCGGCGTATGCCATTGCCAAAATTACGCACTGCTAAGCCCAGTCGGCGCACTTCGTGAACTTCAACCAGCCCGAAATTCGCTCTTGTGGCAGTCGTGCTGGCACTCGGCGTCACAAAACTTTACTAATTGCCTCTGGCAGCAAAAATCGAGTGCTCCACGTCAAAGAGCTCGAGAACTAAGCTCAACCAAGCCAAGTTGAACGCTCGGATGTTGTCGGACCAATTGCTTGGGCTTCGTGCCGGCAAAGTTCCTTTGACTTGGCCCACTCGAACTTTCCTTGATGAACGACGATAATTGTTTCTGTTTCGTTGTCTCCCCTTTTGTTAGTTAAACAGCAGACAAATCCGTTGGCTCGCAACTACGGAGACTAAATAGAAATTGAGTAAGTCTGGCAATGAAATTAGATTCTTGCAAATACATTTTTTTCAAGTCCTTTTCGGTCGCCTAGATTGAATACTGGAGAATAAAGCATCACCCAGATAGCTTAAAGCTCAAGTTTTGCTCCAACTTAGGCAACATTTGTTTACCTAAAAAATCTATCTTCTGCATAACGTGACCCTCGTCAAGGGGCTTGATAACTCCTCACCATGATGACCTGCCCAGGAGACATAATTGATCTCTACGATTTTAGGCATCGGCACGCTTCTGCCCAATTTAACGGAATCGTTTACAAAGCTGGGAAGCTACACAAAAACACATCGTTTATACGTTCACTTGGTATACACAGGCCGCTGAAAAACAAGGGAGAGAGCAAAGAGATTGAGCTCAGGACCGTAAACGGCAGAGTCGTTATCAAACTCCTGGATCAAATTTGCTCAGAGATGACCAAAAAACATAGATAAATTATTTGAGCAGCATTCAATTTGTGGCAAAACTCGCCCTCGAACATGTAATGCAAACACGAAACGTAAACAGCACATTTTTCGGCTTGGACTGTGTAAAACAGTCAAATGTAAGCGTCCTGGCCGGCAGCAAAAGTACGTTCAGAACTCTAGCTCTCAGCTCATATTTTATTCAGCTGGACCATAAGACAACAAAAGTGACTCCTCGGACTGCGGCTACGAACCAGCTTTGGCTACATCCGCGAAAGACCAGACTAACGAGCTTCTGCTGCTGAGTTTAAGCCATTTATTTAATTTTTTTTTCTGTTAATTTTTTGCTCTGCCAAGTATTTCTCACTTTGTTTGTAGGAGTGTAAAGACTTTATTTTGGTTGTATTTGCTTAATTTGCATAAACTCAGCAGCATTAAGGGAATAAAATAGGCCACTAATTGTGGTAAAAGCATATTTTTATTCATAATAATCCACAGATTCTACCTGGAACGCTTGAAAAGAAGAGGCGCTGAAAAGTATGCTACACAAATTATCCGATCCATTAAATGCGTCCAACAGGATACACGAATTTGTGCTTTTCGCCTTATTTATGAATAAATGTCTTCGTAATCGGCAAGGTCGTAGGATTTTATATTTGAATCGATTTCATGGTGCGGCCAAGCAAAAAAATAAAGGGAAGAAGAATCTCCGCAATGCTTTGGAGCGCTCCAAGTCCGCTTGCCTTCCTTTTTCTTGTATTTTGCTCAACTTTGACAAAGGAAAGGAAATTATCATAACTTTCATAGCTTGCGGGCGCGTAGGTCGCTTTAAAAGTACTTATGCAAACAGATACACCCGCACACCCATACATCCACATGAGTTTGCGAGGACGTTTTATGAATTATCGATTTTCATTTAGGAGCATATTCGAGAGTTCAGTGTGACACAGTTGGGAGACAATGGCTGCACGAACTACAACTATGCCGTGACTTCTGCTGTTGATGTAATGAAATTCCTTTAAGATAGCCCACCTTTTGTACACTCTCCCCTCCCTCTCTTTCTCATACTCTCCCTTTTCCACATTGCTATTGGACGCTCTGACAAGATTTGGCTGTCAACTGCCTACCCGATGCCCGACGTCGCTACTAAAACTTCACGTGTGACTAGCCGTGGGCTAAGTGACATTCTCGACGCACCGTTGGACACCTGATGGCACAGCCTAAATACTGTAAAGCAATTAATGTAATTAACATCGCGTGTTGCAGCTAAATCCACTACGCATACAGAGCTCTCTGCACACACTCTGCAAGCACTCACGGCTATTTAAGCTCAACTAGCTTTTGACACTGACCAGCCAGCCAGTCACAACATATTCGTTAGTTGGGTGCTTTAGCCCAACGGTGCTTGCATCAGATTTGACACTGCTCCTGGCCAAAATTCTGGAAATGACAATACGCAACGGAGCATCCAGCGCGAAGTAATTACGGCAACATGTGCCACTCGGGGCCTCAGAGTAGAAGCAGAGACCATATAAGCTCCAGCTAACCCGACAAAAGGCGTGGCCCCGTGGACAACAGTGAGTAATTTAATTAATACTGCGTGTACACCATTTCCATTAATAAAATTGCAATGCAGTTGTACTTAGCGGCGATCTGAACCAGGGACACAAAAGGTGTTAAGCTTAGCGGATTATCAAACTCTTCAGATGGTTTTTATTTGAAGCTTGGGTTTAAGTTTTAGCAACATTCGATGAATTTCCACGAATTTTCCAATTGATTAAATTCAGTTAAACCGGCCCAGAAATTTAAGCATTTGACAGTTAAATATAAAAGTCGGACACATAAGCCGATTGTGAAGCATATATATTATCGCATGATTGTCCTTGTCGCAATGCACATAAATCCTCTTTGCATATCTCTTGTCCGCTTTAAGTATTATATTTACTTTGTGAATTTACCTTGAGTGCTGTTGGCTCAATAAAAAAAATAAACCAGTTGTTAAAGCAAAGCCATCTTAATTTTGTATATTTACAGGCATTACAGAGTCGCCCAGCACTTGCAGGCTTATTACCACACACTCTCCCCCCCCCCCCCCCACCGGCCTCCCACGCTTCTGCTACTGTGATGGCAGTAGTTGTTTTCACTGTCGCTGTTGTTGTTGCTGTTATTGGTGGTGCCTTTGCTGCGGCTCGTTGGTGTTGTTCCTGGCGCACCATAAATATTGATTACGATGGTGTTTTGAAATTGTTGTGGGTTTATTTGGTTGAGATGGCTGGCTTAATGTTCCGTTGAAATTCTAATTTATAAACCAATTAGCAGCCAAAGCTCATGGCGCTCCCATAAATTTCCGCTGCCAACAAATTTAATCAAACCGTTCACTTGGCTGCCAGTGCCTTACTTAATCGCATAGTTCTCGGTCCTCGTACTTTTCGGAGCGCTCTGTTATCCTGACGCCTCGTAGGCGAACACTTGCTGCCAACTAAATACCATTCACGCTCCGTTAAATCGAATCCTTGCAATCACCATTAGTTAATCGTACAAATCGAATCGCGCTGGTTGCCTGAATTAGCGAAAGCAGAGCAACGAGGCTCTCTCGGCTCGCCCAGGAAAAACATTCGGATGAGATTTAGTATTCCATTTAGTATTTTATTTTTCTTTATTAACTATTAATTTATTTAAAACGAAACATACAAAATGTACAGTACATAATTGAATAAACTATAGCCAAATTATATTCACAGTTTTAGTTAAAGTAGAAACTCTACTCTATGCATCGCTTGCGACAAATATTTCCAATATTCATCAGAGCCGACTAAAATATTTTTTTTTTGGGATTTTTTTTGGTTTTTTTTTTTTTTGATGCAGTACTTAGGCGTACGAACGCATCTGCATTATACATTGGGCTCCTTAATTAATGGGTCTGCAAGTATTAATTATGAATTATTTCTACGAATAGTTTTATGCCATATATAGTCATAGTCAATCATTGTATTCTATTCATACTAATCGAATTGCAGTTAGCATAGCTCTTTCCTAACTTTGGCGTAACACGAGTATTTTATGTACACTGAATTAATAACCTCTCTATGGTGAACGTGCGTTAATTTCTATTCATTAATTGAGTTATTTGAATACACTCTTATTCTATTCACAAACGGGGCGACCTGCCCAGAGGAGCCGGCGAACAATACTGAAGCCCAAGCTCACAATTAGCTGGTTAGTAAAGAGGCGCCCATTGTTCGTTCTATTATATATTTTTTCTTTTGTTTGATATTCGGGAAAGTTTTTCACTCACAGCATTTTATACACTTTGACTAATTGGGGGTCGAAAGAACTATTTTGGAAGTTTTCGTTCTGGCCGCATCATGAGTATCTGGACTATAGACATGCATATATTAAATATCTTAGTAACATATAGAGATCTGATTCTGTACACGATCGCTGGATGTGCAGCAACTTGAGTAAAAGTATGCGCTTAATACTAATTAGGAAGGCACTTGACATTTGAAACAATAGCGTCAACTTTAACAAATACAAGATGAGAATCGACTAGACAACAGAAATCTGAGTACAGACACAACTCTATATAAATCTTTAAAGAGAAACACACACAAGTCTATCCCTAGTTCTTAGAATATTGTCTGCAGCAGCAATGCCCACATTTTCACTCGTACTCACGGCCAGACATGCCCAGACACTCACTCACACATGCTTAAAATACGTACAATCCATTAGTTAGGCTCTGGCCCTATCATGGCTGCTCCTTCACCTTGGCACGAGGAGGCAATTCATTGGCACAGGCCTCCACATAGGGCTCTTTAGAACCGGATATTAATTACGCCCATCCATTTGTAGCGCATTAATCCG
Organism: Drosophila pachea; assembly: GCA_020883565.1. Taxonomy (NCBI): domain Eukaryota; kingdom Metazoa; phylum Arthropoda; class Insecta; order Diptera; family Drosophilidae; genus Drosophila; species Drosophila pachea. Next base: position 205,888 of record JABVZX010000297.1, read on the forward strand.
ATATACCCTCCACTGAATTATGCACACAACCAAAATCGCTCATACAACATGTTGTACAACGCGGTTGAGTTATGGGGCCTCACCTCTCAGATAACCCGGCGGCTATGATAAGCCGCCCAATAAAGCGTTTATGAGGCTCGTCGTGCGAAACAAAGCAGACAAACACACAAGTCGGGTTACAAAATATGGCTCCATCTCTTGTCCCCCCCCTCGTTCTCACTCTCTCGCACGCATCGCAAACATAACTCGCAGTCGCATTCAGTCGCATAGGTGCGGACAATTATGAAGATTCCTCTCGGTACGGAAATGAGAATAACGTGAAATTTATGGATGGCATGTATATGCCCTTCACGCTCACCGTCACACACACACGCACACACACAAACAGACAAGCACAATCCATTAGTTCTGCCCGTGCCGAAGACGCAGCGAGTTCTGTTGGAGCTTGACGTATGAGTGTTTGAGTGTTCTTCGAGCGGAGTATTCATGGCGATTGTGCGCACATTTACATTATTGATAACATTAAATGAGCTTCACGCAATTTGTTTTCATTTGTATGGTTGAACCACATAATTTAATACCATGCAGGCCGATTTCTGGCGCATGCCGCTTGGCTCCGTCTGTTCCGTCTAATGCCATGAACACGATTGGGTAATTTGATTTTACGAAAAAGCCAATTAGGGGAGTAAATACTAACATGTTTAGCATGTGCATAGAAGATTCATTCACTCACTCACATCGAGGGCTGTGCTGCGCAGACAGACATTTGCCGGATTAAGCTATAAATCGATCTAGCCTAAAAGTTTGCTATCATTATCCCCCACTGTGCACTGACTGCGACTCTGCCGAGAGGCGTCCGTTCCACTCATTAGTAATTTACAGTTACAGTTACAGTTACAGTTACAGTTACAGTTACAGCTACAGCTACAGGAAGCTCGTCAACTTAAGTACTTTTATGTATGTGTATATATTAAAAAGAGACGCAAGCCATTTCACTTCAGGCTCTCACCTGTTGCAGTTGTTGCTGTTGCGGACTGTGACTGTGCGGGCTCTGGGAGTACTTCGGCCCCCTTTGGATTTGTATTGTCATTCGAGCTGGGAGTGGCCAAGGGTACTGTTGACCCTCTGTCGGCCTGCGGCTAGGGCCCAGTGGCCGCCGGCCCATGACCATGACCAGCGTCCGAAGCGGAGACAGTAAGCGACTCGGGCTGAGCGGCTGTTACACCCTGCCCGCTGTAGTTATGGACGTTAGGGGAGTTCACGTGGAGAGCTTTGGAGTACACGTGAGGCTCACAGTCCGCCGTGCTAGGTCATCCGTAATAGAAGGGCGAGCTAACGGGTAGGCCAGTCGAGAGAGTGCGTGGAGCTGTGCCGTCATAGGAGAGCTGAGGATGGAGAATGGCCGATGTGGCGGCTTTTGTCCGGCGCAATGTTGAAGTGCCTGGCGCGGGCACGTGAGTCAGAGTGGCCATGGCCAGCGGCGATGTGGTCGCCGTCTGTTGAGATGCCGCTAGATGCGCCGGCGAGCCGCTGGCCAAAGACGAGGGCGGTGTGGGCGTGTTGCTCGGACGCTGCACAACACCAATGCCCTCGGCATTTATGATATACCCACCGCGAATAGTGGGCGCCGTGGTGTACTGAGTCAACGACGTTATGGGCACCATAGTATCTGCAAAAACACGCAAGAGGCGGCAACTTGACGAACCGGATCCGGCCAGCAGACTAATGAGGCTAGGAAGGGACACTTACTTATGCCGCTGCTTCCGGGCAGCGCTCCAGCAGCGCCATTCGCACCGATGACAATGGCCGGCGCCAGAATGCCTGCCATGGCTGGCTGGGTAGAGGCTGCGTTGCCCGCGCTGCTGCTTGTTGCCACATAGGGGCTGGGCGAGATCCCTATGAGGTCCGGCGACTGGCGCGAGCCGATTAATAGCTGGTTCGGAATCAAAGCTGACGTCGCACAGGGCCCGCCCACTGTTGACAGCTGGCTGGGCGGCAGACTAGCGTACAGGCTGCTGGCCGGCGCGTACGTTATGTAGTTCTGCAGTGTTCAATGGCACATGATAGATGGAACTGAGTGTGCGGGCAGGGACGGGGACAGGGCGGGGGGGCTCATGTGGCTATGTGGCTCACCTCGTTCTTTGATACACTGGGCAATGGAATCGATGTGGTAAGGTCAATGTCGGCGTCGATCTCGGAAATGGTGTCGTTGAAGCCGCTCGGTATTGTGGTCTCGTCGCCAGGACCGCCAATGGTGCCGCCCTTGGTGGAGGAGTTCGAATGCGTGTCGCTGGTCATCCGTCGCTTCTGCAGTAGCACACGCGCGACCACAATCGCAATCGAGACGAGGACACCCAGCGATCCAGCGATTAGCAGATACAAGTAGAAGCGTTGCTGGTCATCTGCGGAGCACAACAAACATTGAAAAACTTCGTTGGAGGACGCTCCTCGGCTTCATCTAAGTCTAAAATTAAATCTGAGTGGGGGCTGCGTAAAATGTGACGTTCGTGGAATATTTGCGTGGTGCTTCCCGACTCGAAGTCCTTCTGGGATTACGCCTACATCTTCCGACAATTTTTCAAAAAGATTCGCTCCGACTGCCAGCTGAGACGGGCGGAGGACGAACTTACGACGAGAGACTTGTGCCTCGAGTTTCTTATTATTCTTAATGGAAGCCACTACTACACCCGGCAAGCCGGATAAGACTCACCCTCCAGACTTAAGTCGGCGCTGTGTGTCATCACCGGATTGACGCCGCTGCCATCCGCCGCATCAGCGTCCAGTGAGCCGTTAGTCACGGTGTGAATGCCCTCCGGATTAGATTTTCCAGCGGATCCGCCGGCTCTGGTTGTGTTGCCGCGCGCTGTTTTGGTTGTATTGCTGTACAGCTTGGGTATGGCCTCCGACTCCTTGTAGATGAGTTCATCGTCGTACAGGTCGTTGATATCGCCCTCAAAGTCCTCCGTTTCATCAGCCTCCACCTCAGACTCGTTGCTCTCCTTTAACACCTGCTTCGGCACTGTGGAACAAAGGCATAGAGACATCGCCCAAAACGAGCTGTATAAATCATGTGGGCCAGTCACCGGAGGTAGCGTAGGGTCGGACGCCAAGCGCCAGGCATCAATCTTGCGCCCTGACGCGCGATGAGCTGCCACGCGATGTTATGGGACACTTTGCTATGCGATGCGCCAACAAAGGCACGCCCTAAATCATTCTGAGTGGCACAGGCAAACGCCCCTTGATTTTTGCCACGACCTACTTACCGCATGTGTAAACAACCTTCAGATACATTCGCGAGTTTGACTGGCACGGAGTGCCAAAGGTATTCGCATCCGCGGCCAGGTTGCAGCGCCTTCGGCCATGGCAAATGTGCATCACAGTCTCCGTGGCGAACGAGGCGAGGCACGCTATAATGCGCCCGAGACGAAGATGAAGAAGAGCAAGATTAGAAGCAGCTAAAGCTGGGCCGGGCCACAGATCGCCGCCTTGATTGACGCCCTTGATACTCACTCTCCTCCCGCACACCCTGCGGCTGTGGACACTGGATGCTCTCGTACTCCGTGCGTCCAAAGCTGGCGCTGTAAACGGCTATCCGCGAGTACGGGTTGCACTCCAGCTGGGCCACATCGTTGTGGCAGGCCACCTTGCTGCGGAATTCGTCTGCAATGACGTATATATGACATCGTATATATAATTATTATAGATATATTCACAAGGAAGTCGTGTATTCAATTGTCGTGATTATACGATGCTGATTGAGATAATGAATGAGTCAGAAGTTGTAATTGGAAGTCACCGGCGCAGACAGTTCGTGCTCTGTGCATCATTCCGGCTACTCTGGCTACACTCGATTTTCGAGAATGGTGCACAAAAATTTGCTGAAATTGGAAGCTCGGCGCGGAAACTTAATTCCGTACCGTCGATGCTTCTCAACTTATACAAAGCACGTGCAAATTCGATTGGACGGGCACGGGTGCTGCCGGAGGACGCGGCTGCCGTTGGCCGCCGGCAGAGCTGCTGTCTGTTTGCATTCGCTTCCATTCGCTTCCTTGCCCGAGGTAGCCGGGAAGCCCGACAACTGCTGCTTAGTGCTAGTCGATACTATCCAGACCGCCACCAGCACCAGCACCAGCGTGCCGTTGCCTTCATTCCACCTGGCTGAATTTGTGGAACGCACAGCAGCTCGCTGAACTAGCAGCCTGGGTCGCTCAGCTCCGATACCCGAGCCCGTGCCAGGGTCCGCGCCTGCGTCCACGCCCGCGTCCACAGCCGTGTTGTAGCATGTAACCGTACTTGTTTTGGAAAAATATCGACAATGTGTGTATGTAGTCGGGTCATGCCCCAGGACGAGGACCTTTTTGGGAAACACACATAGACGGCGGGCCAGTCGCAGCCCAGTCCGGATGTAGCCAGCTCTTGTTGAGCTCGTTCAGCTGGACGTTTATGTGTCGATTCCGGCAGTCGAGCATGTTGAGCTCAGTTTGCGGCGCTGTACAGTGCCGCTGTAGTGCTCGAAATTTGTTGGCCATTTTACGTGTCCCGTTGTACGCCCAATAAATTCAGGCAAATTAAACAAAACTTGCGCTGCAGCTGCTGACTTACATGGGCGACATTTGTAGGCGATCTCCACGATTTTTCTGCGCTTGGGGCAGGGGTCGCTGCTGATTGCATTCGAGCTGGCCGTGCTGCTGTGATAGCTGCTGGTACCGGATGCGTCGCCCACTCCGCTGGCGCCCAGTCCATAGAACTGCGGAGAGCCGTGAAACTTGCAGTGCTTCTTCTTCTGGCAGGCCTCCACCACGTTCTGCAGCAGCGAGTACTAAAGGTGGGGAGAACAAAGGTACGAGAACAGAACGAAAAATCAGTCGCAATTTAGTTTTCCAATTTGATTTCCTTCCAACTTCTCCCCCCCTGCCCCGAACATTCTCTATTTGTACTTGTCGCACTCGTGTGCAGTTCCGGAAGTGGAGAGTGGGCGGAAATTGTAAACTTTTGCAAATTGAAATAAAATATTTGCAATAAATATGTAATTTGGGAGTGTTTTCCCACTTACAGATACCAAGACTGAAGCAGACTGTACCAATCGCTTAATGAGAGCAAACTGCTCGAGCAGCCCTCGTGGCCCGAATGAATAGACATAAGCATCTGGCCGACCCACGCTGAGTTACGGCAAGCATCCGTCATATGCAGAGCTCGAAAGTTTTTATCAGCTGCATTCCCCTATCCTAACTATCTGCAGCTATGGCATACTTGTATCGTTCTATTTAGCGCTGCGACGTCCAGTCCCAGACCAGCACAAATGGCCCCGTCTGGCCGGGCGGATCGCACCAATGGTTGGCTCGTAATCCGCCAACTGAATGTAAACTGTTTATTTTCAAGTTATTTTTCACTATCTTGTGTTGACAGCACGGCCCGTTGAGTGAAAGGGAGCCCGATGAGTCGGGGACAGATGGGGGGCGGACGCGGACGGACGGTGCCTACTAGACTGACAGCAGGTTTAGATTTGCTTGGCAGCGTCAGCCGTCGGACGAGTCGTCACAAAATTTAATAACAACAACAGCGACAGTGACAACGCCCCGAGGAGGAACAGCGGGAGCAGCGAGAGGCAGACTGAGAGAGGGCGAATGAAACAAGGAGAGATAAAGGGAGGAACAACAGCACCAGAAAAAAAAAAAGAAAAAAAACGAGAAGCAGGTCTTTGAACAATGGCTGGCAATGGAGACAAAAACGATGCGAGAAATTATTTGCTGTGGTAGCCATTTTTAGCGCCATGTCGGCGCTACTGTAAGCCGAAAGTTTCGGGCTTGCAGACCCGGCCTAATGATGCCCCATGGGACGTGCAGGCATCTTGGCTAACACACAGCGGGTAGGCCGACAGGCCAGACAGCGCATTGACTCCGCCTGACACAAAGGAAACTTTGTGGCCTTCGTCAATGTTCTCGGAGCATTGTGGAGCGGTTCGCATGTTGTTCATTTGGGGCCCATGCGCAGCCCCAACTGTCAGATTTAACGAACATTAAAAACGAAACGAAATGAAACGAAACGAAATGAAATGAATTCGACTGTCTCGCATTGTCTTCTATGTTGTCGAATTTGCTTCAAATTTAAATTCATTTTGCTCGACGTCCTCGACTCTTGGGTTCAAAGGATGCCTACGAATGCTGGAAAAGGCAGCGGAATTGCTTAATGAATTGGAAGCGTTACTCGGAACTCGGAATGCGGCCAAATGAATTTGCTAATATATCCTTTTTTATTTGAACCAGGGCAGCTAACAATCGGCAACGACATTCAGTTCACTTTTAAGCGTTCGGTTAAGGGAATTATCTCGTCATTCAGAAACATCAGCAAGATCTTTGCATTCAGAGAAAATGTGACTAGTTCTCTACTAATTGCATTGCGTGGGATTTACACATCCATATTCTTAGTATTCATGCTTTTGGCTTCCCTGGAAGTTGGCGAAATTGACATGGACTTACCTGCAGCGCATTTGGCCACATGCAGTTCTCGGAGGCGGCTTCGCTCTTCTGAGAATCGTCCGCGGAAGAGTCCGTGATGCTACCGGGGGGTCCACTCGTGCTGCTTGCCGTTTCCATGGCGATACCGTAGCCATTGCTCACATACCGGTTGGCGGGCACCTTTTGTGAGGTGGATCCGAAGATGGAGCCGCGAAGTAGATGCTTTGCCTTGCCGCGGATCTCGGACTTCGCGGTGCCCGAGGCGGGGCACAGCTCCTCAATGGTGTACCCATCTGAGCAATAGCAGTCAAATTACGTGTTGAGAATAACGGAGCCGGGAACGGGCCTCCAGGGAGACCCAGCAACACTTACCTTTCGCCACGAACCTGTTGTACTGGGCAAACTCAATTGAAATGCTGGTGCCGCGCGGGCAAGCAATTACCACCTGATCCGTATCGCAGGCCGCCTTCTGATATGTGCGCAGTGTGGCCGATAAAAGAGCTGTTGGCATTACGTGGCGCGGCGACCGATTGCAATAATACCAGAATATCCACCGCCGCCAGCGACAACACCAAAAAAAAGGACGAAGGAACGAACAAATTGCATTAATATAATTGATTTCGCTTAAAATTAATTATAATGAAATTAATATACGCTATACGCAGATGCGTATATATACGCATATATATATATATGTGTGTCTGTGGTGGATGCTAAAGGCAATAACTGAATTAATTAAATCCTGGCTAATTGAACTTTAAATAAGTTCAGGTCTGGCCAATTTATAACTTAATGCCTCTTCTTTTGTCTTCCTCGCCAAGAAGAGCCGAGTACAACGGGCAAGTAGAAGCGCAGCAAATTGCAGTGGAACCCATGCAATCATCTTAGCTAACAGGAGCAGACACTCACAAGAGAACCGCAAAGCTTCAGCAATCCTTCCCCGCCCAGCTCTGGCCTGGAAAGCAACTTGGCGAGGACTTAACGTAACTGAAGCCGGGACACGCTGCGAGCACACTTCAAGGAGCTCAACGGCATTTATGGGCGTCCCTCGAGCAGGGCGTTAAAATGCATTTGCACACCTCGAGCTGGGCGCCAAGTGCAGATTCTTGGGGTTCCCGAACTTGCTCTCTTGCCCCGCCAGCTGCTCGCCCCAAATTATACAAAATTCTTGGCAAATATTTTCGTTGCCTCGTTTCTGTTGTTAATACCTTTGCCTAAAAGCAACGACTCACTGTGTTGGCTGCCGCCTGACGCCGGCACAGATACATGGGCCTAATGCACAGCCAGGGCGACTTGATATAGGTCATGTATATGGCGTTGAAGTTGCAATTAGTTGCCGCTATAAATCAACTTCCGACAATTTGCCGTCATGGGCCAAATAACCGAATGAAATCGGCTATTTATCAGCTCAGCAATTGAAATCATGGCCGAAATGGCCATGACAATGTATACATAAGTAAGTATATAACGTGCCTCCACAATTATATATATGTGGTGTGATTAAAGGGGGATTGATGCGGTCTATGTGGCTCTCGGACATGAAATATAATTTGGCCGTTACCGTTCATTTCTCGCCGGTCTGCCGCTTTATCTCTAATGAGTTTGGGGCACTGCGCGCGCGAATTGGTTTTGTTTTTGATGACTGCCCATGGCAGGGGCGTGTCAGTCGGCCCGAGGATGCCGACACGGATGCGGATGCGGCTGCGGATGCGGCTGCGGATGTGGATGAAAAGGACACCGAGGCTGAGCCCAATGCGGACTGCCGACCGCCGATGGTCGATGGCCGACTGGTCCAACTGATTTATATTACAAGCCATAAATTATATTTAAATGGCGCGATCTAGCTTCTGGCAAGAGGAGTGCGGAGCGCAGCTTGTAATTATTTCTACATACTACAGAAATAGTGTCTATGCGTAGCGATTGCAGGTAGAGGGGCCTGGCCCTTGCGAGGCGCCGCCCCTTGGCGGCTGCAATAAATTGCGAGAGCAAAGTTTGACCGCCCAATCGCCTATTGCAGGGTTAAGAGTGGGCCACATTAGTAGACCAGTTAGATAAAGCCAACAAGATGAATTGAGAGGCCAGCTCGACTACCTGCCTCGCGGCGATGTCCTGTGAATCGAGTGGCCTACAGATAAAATTTAATAATTCTCAGATTATTCACAAGTGCGTTTCCAATTTTTTTGCGCTCTCGGGGCGCTGTTCATATCTGCGATATTGTGCACTTGTGCCAGCTGGCGGTACATTAATTTAATTGTTATGGCTTTCCAGCCGGGCCAGTGGTCTAGGGGAAGCGTCCGAATGGTTCCGCTGGCCCTTGACTCAATGTGTTGGCCATTGCCGGTCGGAAGCGAAAGTCACTGAAGTTTTTATTGATGCCATTTGACTTCGGCAATCGAATCACTTTGGCGTGGAGCGAATCCGAATAAAAGTTCGCATTGCGCCCGGCCATAAAATCCCGCCTCTCCGGGCTTGCCCAAGGCAGCAAAGTTTACCTTTTAAAGTGAAAGTGTTTTCAGCGGGTTACTTGAAACTGAAAACACAATAAAAGTGGCGAAGCCAAGAAGTCCCTTTGACCTTGCTGTGTTCACCCCAAAGCATTCTTCCTATATATTGAGAGAGGAGTGTATATAAACACAAGGCATATATGCTTATATATTCGTGTCGCCATTTGCCGGCCAGTAGCTGGATGATGCCGCACTTTAGGAAACTTTTTATTTGATTCGAAATTGAAAGCGCCCCAGACAGATGGCGGTAGCTGGCGCTCTTAAAGACCGACCGTTTTACGAGTCTCTCGGCGGGGCGTGGCTGGAAGTAAAGTGACGGAAAACTGTCGGCCAGGAAATTTGCTTCCAGCCCCGCCACGGCTTTCTCAACTTGTGAAGTAGCAATCTCTGCCCGTGTGTGCCCGTGTGTGTGCGTGTGCGAGAGTATCATATGCATATTCGTCCGTTTGCCACATGTGAGCCGCATCGTTTTACAGACTTATGAATAATTTAAATCTTCGGTCTACCCTCTCAATGCCAGCCCGGAGGCGCTCGAGCACTTGGTTCACAGAAGATAACGATTGAATATTTATATACGTGCATATATATGTGGCGGATTATGTCAGCACATTGAATATAATGTGCTCGGCCGAGTTCTTCAAAGCAAATGCAGGCGGCATTGCCTTTTAGGAAATTATTTTTATCCTAGCCCAGGATATGCCGTAATCTGGGCCTGCTTTTGAAATGTACTTCAGCAGGCGATGCCCTGCATGCCCCGCATGTCCTACATATGACATGACAAGCGAAGGAAAACAAATGCAAAACGTGAATACTTTTCGTCCCTTGCGACTAATGAGGCAAGGACACACTCTTCGCTTTTGGGCTCAAATATGTTTTGGGAGAGCATGAGAGGAGTGCACCCAGAGCTGGGATTAGGGAGCTAAGAGCACATACATATACATATGCAGTTCGACGTCTGATGATAATAAGCTCGTCGAGCTGCTGGCAGAGCAAATGATTGCCCAGCGATTGCTGAAGCAAATTTATCTTCAGCTTCAACTGATGTACCACGTAAATGCCAGCGCATGTGTCGGCATGTGTGCATGCGTTGACAATCTATTCGATGCTCAAATAGCAGACAAGCAGCTTCGGCTGCAGCTGAGGCCCAGCCTCAGCTGTTTGCTCGGCGCTGCGGGATTCCCCGGGACTCAAAGTGTCAACAGTCAAGTCGGAGCGCGATTGAATGGCTCTAAAGCCGGCGGGATTCGATGGGAGGCAACTGTCATCGGGAGTCGCCGAGTCAATGGGGCAGAAGAAATTGATTTGTTTTGATTTATCCCATGTACTTTGAAGCTTCAGCTCGGGCTCCGGGTCGTCCCGCTGCTGCTCAGCTGAGGCTCTGGCCAGGACAATCCATGTCTGTCCGGACATCGCACATTCTTCTCAGATTTTGTCGTTGTTACATTTGTGTATCCTTCTGGCGCTCATGCAAAATTCCTTCAGTTTTTCTTCTTTTTGGGAGCCGCTTCTGCTCGGCTAGCTTCCATATTTTATTGTCCCATTTGACTTGCTTAATAAATGGCAATGTCGTACAATGCCAACGGGCCGAAGGGCCCCACCGACCCCGAACCAATAAAAGCCGATATGTATCTGTTGGCCCTGGCGCCCAGTCAATTCAGTCCGATGTACAAATAAATCTAATTAAATGAAATTTAATATTGCCCCATCCAAGTCGGGGCTGGCCAAATAATATGGCTTCACAAACAGTTTCAGGCCATAAAAGGCTAAATGATCCCAACGAACGCAAATCGAACTCTGCGCCTGAGCGGACGGCCTTCTCGTGGAGTCGAATCTTGAATCGGTATTAAATAATGTTCGTGCTGACTGCGAGCCAATCAAATGACTAAGTTTCTTGGCGAAAGTGTAAAGTGTAGACATCAGATTTTCCATTTTCCATTTTCCGTTTTTTTGCGCTTTTCCCGTTTCGCTGACGCCGACGCTGACGCTGGCATTGTTTTGAGTTCTCGGTTTTGTAGTGGACCCCGGTCTAATCCTGAGGAAACAAAAGTTTATGACATTTTACGAGCTTTTTTAATACTTTGTGAAAACTTTGCGCATTTCCATCCGTCCGCCGCTTATTCATCTTTAAGCTCTGCAGCTCAACGAACGGAAGCAGAAACAAAATTTATGAACCTGTTTTGTCAAATATGGATGGCTGGCCAGCTGGCCAGCTGGCCATGTCCGCAGACCTAACCAGCACAGTGCGCAC
>JABVZX010000297.1:260952-276871 GCA_020883565.1 Drosophila pachea
TTTGCAATTTGTCACATTTATGAGTTCGTTCGGATTTCACATGTTTGTAACTCTAGTGGAATCGTCTGTGGGGTTAATTTTTCATTGAGCCATATCCTTGAAAAGTATCTTGGCCAGCCGCTGTTGTTGTTGTTGCTCACATCAATGTGAAGGAAGACGATGACTTCACGTCTGATTTGAGCTGTGTGATGTGTGAGATGCGGTCGATGCCCGGCCATCGTCATGATACTCACGGTTCATTTCCGGTGGCCTCATAAAGCGGAACTGCGCTTAGCCACAATCTCGGCCTTTGGCTCATTGCAGCTAGGCCAGTTGCCAGTCGCCAGTCGCCAGTCGCCCAGTGCGGTTGCGGGTGACCCGTAGAGCAGTGAGCGTAAATTACGTATACGCCCGACCGGCTTTGGCAGCGAGGTTAGGCAAAGTTTCATTGTGTGACGCGTCGACGATACGAGGGCAAACCTCAAAAGCCAATTATGCTCCATGCTCCATGCTAATTAATCGCAAATTGAACTTATCAAACTGGATGGGCAATCAAGAATAAATAACGAAGTTCAATAATATTTCCAGAGAATACTTTCGATGAATAAACAATTTTGCAAATTAGTTTCCAAGAAAGGCATTTAAAGAGGCTCTAGCGCTTGCCGCAATAGTTCCCAGAGACTCTCTGTTATTACGCGGAAATTCGAATACAATGTGGATATTCCTTTAAACTTGCTGAGCGCATTAAATTGTGTTTTCCTTGAATCCATTTAGCTTTTCACAATAGCTCTGCTCGAGCCATTCCTTATGCAATTATTGAGCTAAGCGGTTGCAATTTGACTATAACGATTCACCTGCCTCTCCGTGCCTAATTGGATGTAAACAGTGCCAGCGAAATGCTCAACGTCTATGTGTGAGGGAAGGTTATATTCACAATTACGTATTTAAGACCTGGAGTGTGCTCAGGGGGCTAGTATGCCTGTGGAATTGTGGAGCTTATACAAAATGCATTCATAGCTTAATATTGTAGGCGGACAGAGATTTACGACTCACGACTCGGCAGCGGAGGTGGCGCCACGGCAGGCAGTTGCAGCCGCATCCATTGTTGGAGCTTGCCTTTTGCTGCCGACTCCAAGGATGCGGCTGCAGCTACCATATGCGCCCAATAATCTATCAATGGCAGCCTTCCAGCCCGCACTCCCTCACACACACACACACACACACACACACACCAAATATCTTACCGTATGTATCTGTTTTCTTGCAGTACGCCCTGCTGCAGACTGTGGTGGATGCCTGCCAAAAGAAGCGGCACTGCAAGTTCGCTGCGAATTCCAAAACGCACACCAGCGGAGATCCCTGCTCGGGCATTCGAAAATTCGTCGAGATTGCCTACAAATGCCGTCCATGTGAGTATGCCAGCCCTTCGGTGGGTCAGTCGAGCAGCCGGCACCCACTCGCTGCACCTGCCCGAAGTTTAACAACAAAAAAATATTTATATATGGGTATATATAATCGATGGGCTGTCGAGGCAGTCAGGCTTTCCGCTTTTGTCCTCCGCCGCTTTAACCATGATATATATTATTTGCGCAGAGGTTGAATAAATATTTGCCAGATGCAAAAGTGCCAAACATCAATTTAAGTTCGCAGCAACACAAACAAATTTATTTTTACTGAAAGAAATAAGTCGTTCGTTATTGAATCCACGTGTGGAAAACTCTCACGATACGTTCCACATCATTCACCTTATTAATACCATCTACATAAACTAAATGAAAACGAATAAATATATTTTTTTTGTAATTGTTGCAATTTTTTCCTGTCATTGCATTCAAAAATCTTCGATTTTCGGAAGCGAGCTTCATGCGATAAATTCCTGGAATTGCACTGTAGAGCGGGTTATTATTCCTGGCAGGAGACAAGTCATGTATAAAACTGCACAGCTATGAAGTTAACAAAATCCTTGAACTGCACTATTTACTAAAGGGTTGGAGGGGAAAATGTTAGCCAATATTGCACCAATATAAATATCGATACACACATACTCATTTACATGATCATATCTCATAGCAGGGAAATAAACAGGTGCATAATAATGGTCCAGGTTGAATGGACTTCATAACGAAAGGTGCAACCATAATATTCGAAAACCTTTCCTCTCACACTTTCGCACCAACAGCAGCAAAAAAAAAGGACATAAAAAAACAACAAAATTAATGAATACTCCAAGTTAAATAGAAGTTGGAGGCGATAAGAGCGGGTGGCATTGGGAACTGGGAGCTGGGTCCGGGTTGGCTAGCGCTGCAAATTCAGCTAGAAGCATAATGAAAAATGCAGCTGCGCTTTTGCTTTGGCTCTTGCGAACATTAAAAATAGTTGAATAAACTTTTTGCTGAGTTATTTGCATAGTTTTGCATTGCGCACTTCTGCAGTGCCATCGCCATGGCCATCACTATCGCCATCACCAGCCTGGCCTGGCCTGGCCTGGCCGATGCAGCGCCGGTGGCGATTGGGCTAATGACATTCGATTATTTACGATCCACTAAGCAATTCATGCTTAATCGTAATCACTCGGCAAACATAAGCCGATAAACGAGCAGATGAACCACCTAACGGCTCGCAGCTACTCCGGGACCCACCTGGGACAGACGCCCTGGCAACCGTTTGACATTGTCGTCGTTATTGGTGTCGTTCGAGTGCCGTTAAACGAGCTCTTAATGCCTCGCTTCGACTGTTCAATTTGTGTGTATTCAGATTCGGGCTGGCAGCCGTGCATTCCATGTAATACTTTCGTAATTTGCGTCAGGCTTTTATGCATTTCAGACATTATCTGGATCAACACGAGCTTCTGGCTAATTTTGGTATCGCTTGACCCGGAACTAGGCCTACTCGTATGCCAATCGAATTTTCTCTACATATTTTACAGATAGGAACCTGAGATCATGGGTCCCATATAGTCAGTAGTATGCGCCCCACAAGCGTATTCAGGCTTCGGATAGGAGAAGTTAGCTTCCGTCCAATTTTTTTCGCATCTTCTTTTTTTTTTTTTGACAAGTGACGCAGATGTTATCTTGTTAAAAAAGCACACAAACAAACCGAAGAAGTGGAAGAACGAGGAATGGGAAGCGAGACAACAGAGGAGCTCAGCAGCATTCAAATTAGAAATGGGAAATGCACAGCGGGTTGAAAAGGCCAACTCGCATTTGGTCGGCACTCAGCTCTCAGCACTCTGAGGCTAGCTACACACGGGGCTCAGGGTGGGGCCAGGCTGAGGTAATATAATTAAGGAGCGCTGGGTTTTTTTTTCTAAATTGTCTGTTATCTTTTGCTCATTATGGACACCAGCGACAAGTAATAAAACTGCAAAGTACGAGTGGAAAACGTTGAAAAATTACGGCCTGGTTATGTGCGTGGTGGCAACAGCCAGCCCGTCCCGCCTGCCCGAGCCAACTCCATGATGCCCGAGGCTCGAGGCATGCAGTACACAGCAGGCGCAGCTGGCGTACGGACTGGGCTAAGTGCGGGGGCCGTCCCGGCTCGTCTCATGCCAGGCCGTGCCAGGCGGCACATTGTGGTCATAAAAATATGGCAATTTTCAACTTTTCTCACGTCTCCCCATAATAAAACGTGCAGTCGCACTCTTAAAAGCGGCAAGGAATCACAGCATCCAATAGGATGGCCGTGCACGTATCATGTGGGAGACGGATCCAGATGCCCGAGCCATGCAGTCAATGCCAGAGGACCAGGCCTGTAAACATGCTATGCAAATATTTACCAAATTTATTAAAGTTCATCTCGGACCCTGCTCTGTCCTCCTCCTCAGCATCACTATATATACTATATATATATATATATATAAGTCTGATGAGATATATATAGACATCCATAAATATGTTAGGCGAAACATTTTAAGGTGGCTGTCAAAGTGCACAGCGAGTGAAAGAGCGCCGCCAGGCCAATTCATAATTGCTTCAGCTTCGTCCTTTTTGTTCGCTCTGGGCGAAAGGAGCAAACTGACGGCGAGTGCTCGTATCTTGAAAATCTTAGTCGACTGTACTTCGACAATTGCAAATCTCAACTTGGCTGAATTCCAACAGTTTGCTTTCTAAGATAGCCGTATGGGTGTGTGTGTGTGTGTGTGTGTGTATGGGATGGGTTTGTAGTGGTAAATTATAAAGCATATGTGCAATACAGCGCTGGCAAAGGCGCTTTGTGTGCGAACATGTATCGTCCATAGAAACGTCCTTAGATATTGAGGATTCAGGCCAAATAGAGTAATTGGATATTGGACTTTATTTGATAAGTTGCGACTTGGCATGTGACTAATTATGCTGCACAATATCGATACAAAATGCACAACACCCCAAGCGGCAACAAGATTCGTATTTACATCAGCGAAAACAACAATAATTACAGTAAAACTTAAGAGACATAAAGATATTGTGAATAGCTCTAGTAGTGTAACAAGGAATCCTAATCCTCTCAAATTGAGAGGATTATAAGGAAGGATTACAAGTATCGTTGCACCTTCTCTTATTTAGGATTATATTTAATTGATTGTTTAAGTCTACAAAATCAATCTGATAAGCATTAATGCGGAACTCAGACTTATACCGAAAGGGCTTTAATTAAAGTAAGCTTAAAATCCACACTTAGCTACTTGACTTAATAAATGCATTGTGGCGTTAAATTGGCAGCTTATGTTCGCACAACGTGACGTATACGTGATTTATATAAACTCAAATGCAAAAAAAAAAGTTCAGCTACTAGAAAAATTTGTTCAAATTGAGTGCTTAAGCTAAAGGTCAGTAAACATTAATATTAATTGAATGACATAGGAACATGGGACCGCAAATGTGAGCAATTAGTCGGATATTCATGTACGAATCGGATATAAAGCCAGGCGCAGAGAAGGAGATGCAAATCGCATTTTAAATTTGCATACATGCGAATGCTGCTTGCATTTATTTATGTGCATTTATTTATTTAAACACATAATTGTTTATTCAGCTTATAGCCTACATGGATTCATAATAGCGCGAATTCCAATGGCCCCAATTTAAGCCTCGTTTTCAGACGAGCATTTTTCCGAGTTTTTTTTTTTAATAGCTTTTGCTCTTTCATTGCACTCTCACGCATGTCCATCCATAAAGACGAATTCCGGAGCAAGCTGGCCTGCGAGAACGACAACATGCCGCTGATGTGTAATCCCTACTCCCGCATCGCCATCTACAGCGCCTCCTTCGGCCACACGGAACGGGAGAACGTGCAATGCGGCGGCCCGGGCACGCCACCCGGCACGGTGCGCATCAATCGGGACGAGAATAGCCAGCCCAGTAAGCAGCGGCAATGACCAAATGTGCTCCCATTTATACGTGTGTATATTTTATGTCAGCCTGCCTGGTGTCATATGCCACCGAGACGGTGATGCAGATCTGCCATGGACGTCGCCGCTGTTCTGTGGCCGCCGATGCCGGTACCTTTGGTCGTCCCTGCAAAGCCGATGTGCGGATGTACCTGAAGGTGGTTTACACATGCAGTAAGTCACGATGTTACGGATCCAATGGAGCATATGGTAGTCATCGATTTCCTTGCAGTTCCGCGCAAGGTGCTTAAGGATCGGTATGAAACGGCCCCGGAGGCAGACGAGCCGCAGCAGACCGACCTCGATCTGGACCAGGACGAACTCTATGACGAGGATCAGTTTTACAAAGAGTCCGAGGCCATTCCGCCCGCACCCAAGCTGCAAGGCGCCAACGTGGGCCGCTCCTTTGACTTCGAGACCAACGGTGCCGGCGAGGAGACAACTAGCACTCTGCTGCCGCCGCTCTTGTCGCGCAATGATGGCTCGTTAGAGGGTAAGTGGGGTGTGCTGGCGGGCGGCCATAAGATTACAGAGCGAATTGGTGCCATGGGCGAAATATAGATCCAAAATTTGATTTCACTTTGCTTGCTCGTATCCATTTTTAATGGAGTCGGCATTCACTTGCTACAAAGTGCCTCCACAGCACATGGCGCATACATATTTTAAGAGCATGCCCATCCGTCTTCATTAGCCAGCTGAGTTACTGGCGTTTGAGTCCTATACCAGCAGGGCTCACATCCATTCTAGCTGCGCATTATCTCCTATATAGCGTTAAGTAACGTCAAATCGTGTTTGCTGTCGCCGTCGAGCTGGGGATACGCGGCTCTGCCGTTGATGGATGCGTGTGCGAGCACATCAGGGCGCCGGGCAAAAACCAAAGCAACAAACTTGTTCGCCCATTGGCATCTTTCGCAGAGCGATTGCAGTCGTCAGTGCGGCTCTTAGACCGTATAAAAATGTCATTCAACCAAGAATTGGTAGCCGAGTCGGCCGGCCCAAGCACAGCATTGATCAATGAGCCCATTGTCACAACCACCGATGGGGCTTCAATTAAAGATAATGAGGCAGAGGGCAATCTGCTGCCGACAATGGGTTCGGACAGCGATGCTGAGGCCGATACGGAGTCCGGCTTGGCGGCGGGCAACTTCTTCTATCGCCGCAAATGCCAGATGGAGGATGATTGGGGGTCAATCGGTCTGAACTGCACCGAAGAGGACATCGTCAGAGAACGTGTCGAAGTGGTTGGTTTCTTGGCAAATTGGCTGCACACCTATCTGCACATCCGAAGTGAGTTCCAGCACCCAGCCCCCAGCCCCCTTGCCTTGCCTTGTTTCGCATGCCGGGCATGTCGTTCTTTCAGTTAAGGCTTTCATGTGTAACTAATCGAAGTTTTCTTTCGCTCAGACCGACAATCTCTCCCTCACACACACACACACACACACACAAACACACCCGAACTATGTCACGTTGCGAGACACTGCAGAAGATGTTCCATGAGAAGAAAAAAAGACGCCTTCCCGTTATCCCATTTCCATGGCTCAAAAAGCGACTCGGCTGTCAGCTAAGCGGCTGTCATCAACAGAGCTCAAGGGAGAGGAGGAAGTGATTGAGCTGCGGCTACAGCTGCGGCTGCAGCTGCGGTTGTGGCTGCGGCTGCTGCAGCCAACACAAAGTTGCATGTGTTGCACATTGCGCGCAGCTCGCTGCCTGCCGCATGGCAAAGTTTCTGATTTCGTTTTCGCCATACGCAAAGTCGCCCGATTAAAACTTGAACTTGCCACGTTCCGCCCACACAAATGCCGAGAGCAGGCTGACGTGCGCACAAAGTCAGTGAAGATCAGCCATGTGTAAAACTCATCATGCTGCTCCGCCAGGCTTACACTAACTACATGCTACGTTTCTCCAGTTGATATAGCCACATTAGGAATCCATTTGCTGTTCGCTTTCTATTTCATTTATTTTCTCTTTTCCACTTTGTACACCCGCCTGCAGAGCACCAGGAACAGTTCTATCTCTACCTGATCATCTCGGTGACAGCGGGAGTTCTGCTATGCCTAACACTTGTCATCGGCCGGCTCACCTTGCAGCGGCGGGGCAGTCGCTTAAAAAGGAGATCCAGTTCCAGCGGCGGCACGAAACACTTTGCTGAAACACCAATCGATGGCACCGGGGGCAGTGGAACGGCAGGCGGCGGCAATTTCCAACAGATGCCAACAGGTGAAACCCATCTGGCCGATACCTTCGGCGACGACATCTCCGACATCGATGTTGACATTGATCTAACAGCTCCAGTGCCATTGTCCAGCCTCTCAGCTCGGAACGAGGTGAGTTTGATACGTTGATGTTAAGGCATACCATAGCCCGACCTGCTGCTGAGCAGTTTAATCCTTGGCAGTATAATTGGCCTGAACTTAGCAGATGGTAATTAAGTAAATCACCTACCAATAGCGGCAACGAGCTGTAGTCAACTCTAGTCAAGCCCGAGGGCTGGGGGCCCTGGCCATTACCTGTAGTCATTACCTTAGGTAAATAAACATCTCTAAATATGGAAATTTCATTGTTCTTGCTTAAGCCAACAATGGACAACGAGGGCGCATCAAAAAGAACGGGCTTGTTGTGGTTCTGTTGAAAGGAAATGAGAGGAAACTGGGCGTCAGGGAAGCTCCCCTGCCATTTAACCCATTTTGGGCAAACAAAAGCAGCGAGTCCTTAAATCGCCTTCTGCCAGAGCGGCCACACCAAGAGACTGTACACCGTCGTACACCCTTAACGCCCCTCTCCTACTAGTGTAGTTAGAAGTAGCTAGTAGCCTCGCTCTGAATGCTCGTTGCAACAATTTTTCTACGTTTTTGTTGTTGTTTATTTCATGGGGTCTGCGCAGCAACAAAAACCATTGCCGCCTTAAACAGGTCTAAGCACTATACATATACATTTGTATATGAATGAATGCTGAGGCCCTGCGCTGCTGCCGTTGAAGGGATGAAAATGAAAATTACTGCACCTGTACAGCTTGGACAGTTGCCTAAGGGATTTCCACATAAAAGATGAAAATTGCAAACACAAAGGCAGATGCAAAGATGTTTGCAGCAAAATCGGTCTGTCGATTATTATAAGTCGGCTTGATTGAAAGAGCACGAAAAGCTCGCATCAAGGCCTTTAACCTCTAGGACTCTAGCTGAGCTGCTGGCACTGTAAACGGAGAGGATAAAGATCTCTTTATGCAAGTGGATAAATGAACTATGCATGAGCATAAATCGTATCAGTGCACGGGTGCAGCCAGATTAATGTAACACGACGATATAAAATTCAGCGCAGGTTTTTAAGGGTAAGGGAAATGGAGGATGAGAAGATGGGTATGGGATGGGATGGGGATGGGTTCTGCATGTCTGGGCCAGCGTCAGTTTCAATTGCAGGAATAAATGAGCAGCAGAGCTTAACTTTACTTAACTCTGCTCTGCCCTTTCATATCCTTTGTCCTCACCGTCGTCGTGGAACGTCAACATCTCGACATCATCTGCATGCGGCATGAAATGGCATCGTCAACCGTCGGGTCTGGCCCAAACAAACAAAAGACCTACATGACATACGCACCGACGCCCAACTGTAGCTACGCTGGCTTAACTGGCGCCCAACCACGGCATCCCTCGTCCACGGCAACCAGTGTGATGATGGCCCAGCCTACACCGCCCAACATATACACCAGCATGGGCCATCCGGCCGTAAGCGGAGCCATGACTATAGGTGGGTGCTGCACTGCATAAAGGATATTTATATTAAAGAATCTTTTTCATATATAATTTAATTTAATCATATTGAAAAAAACCCGAGCTCGAGCTCTGTGTGATTTTACAAAATTTTTCACAATTTTCCTGCCCCCACCCACTCCCATATTTGTATATACATATATATGCCATTTTTGTTTCACAGGTCCCCACATGCTGGGCCCGCCGAGCTTGAGTGGCGTCTCGCCAGCGTATCTGAGCGGCACAATCATGGTGCCCGGGCATCAGCACACTCACGGCGGTACCCTGCGCCGCACTCTCATACCGACTAGCATGGGCCTGATGAGCTCACCGTCGCCCCCGCCGGCATTGCTGGGAGCGGGTGGTACCATGGCCATGCCGCCGCACTCGCTGCCCGCGACCAGCGGAAGCAGCGTCTACTACGATAGCACGGTGCCCCGCAGTCTGGCCCGCGGCATGTCGACGGAGAGCAGTGGGCAGTATTTCTTGGGATGACACACGCTTAACCGCAAGGCTTCGCTGCCCGTCGCCATAGCTGTACGTCCGCAGCCGCACTTGAACTTCAACATGTTGCCGATGACGGCGACCATGGGTCTCGGCTCGCCCGTGGTGGCCGAGTCGGGTGGCAGCCGTGCGGGCACGCCCACCAATGGTAACAAGTCGGACATACCGGCGATCACAGTGACTGCCTCGCCCGGACCCGCATCCATACTCTTGGCCAGCACGGGACAAGCTTTGAAACCACCGAGCTCTGGCAGTGACACTGGCTCGACCACGCCCACCGCTAACAGCGCCATGCCAATGTCATCGTCTGGCCGTAGCCAATGTTTCTAGGATCAGAGTCGGAGCAATCCAAAGATCATCTTGAATTATCTCTTTGAAATTGATCCACGGCAAGGCACCCAGAAGGAAGACCTCTTCTACCTGTAAATAATGAAACACTCAAATTTCGCTCTGTTTTTCAGCCAAGCTAGTAAAAAAAAAAGAAAAAAAATTGAAATTGTGACATAAGCGTATTTCTGCAATTGTTCCCAAATGAAACAGTTAGGAGGCTATCCTGTAATCATAACCAAATGAAATGAAATGGTTTACCATATATGCAAGGAGGAGGGTCTTTAGGGCATTTCCGATTGTTTTAATGCATCTAGAAAAGTGGAGAGATATTAGTATAAATTTTAAAGACCCACGTACATTGGTATACTTAGTATTATACGGTTTATAAATATAATATATATGAATTTATATAGTAATCATATTTCATGAATTTCTAGTCCTAAGAGTTATACGTCTAGTATAAAGTATGAGTATCCATGGGGAGCCAAAACTTTAGCGTTTTATTTGCCTTAAAGCCATAAATGGAAATGTTTAAATTATTCAATATTTTACGAACAATTTGTACATCTGAAATATGTGAAGCTCCCAGGCATTAGCAAATCGAAAAACCTATTCAATATACAAATTCAGCTATCGGAATAGTTAGGCTCAGACTAGCGATCGATTTATTCAGTGCAATCGAGATGAGCGTAGAAGAACTAGAAATGCTAGACCATTTAATTTGAATCATAGATCCTATGATATACCTATTGGATTGGCATATATATTTTACCTTTCTGGCATAAAATATCTGTGAGATCTCGGAGAGAGCCGAAAGCCAAAGGGGGTTTGTCATCTTTGATCAAGCGTCAGGTTTCAGAGCTGACTTTCTAGATAATTATGTACTTGGATAAGGGTACACAATAAATAAAACAATTATTAAATATCCGTTCACATATGGAATGTGCTATTCATGTTAAATATAACCGTTCATAGAGAGACTCAAACAACAATAACAAAAAGAAAACCAAGCCGATAGACGACTTGAATAAGATTTAAAGAGCTGAGAACCAGGCAAGTAATCGCAAATAGATGCGTTTATTTGCCATCCCGATATGAAATGAAATGTTTCCCCTCCCGTTGAGCAAATGTTCGAATTACTGTTTTATCTATGTGGTATATATACACGGGACTACCCACAACACACAAGTGCACAACACTTTGTAAGCCCTGCTCGAAAGGGAGACCGGCGGAAATTTTTGGTTTAATAAACTAAATGGAATTGTTCAGTTCGCAATGGAAACAAATGTTAAGAAAATTGTGAAAAGTTTTGTTATCGATTTTTAATTTTCAACTTTGGGGTTTAACTCATCAAACACAGGGTAATAAACGAATATACGTACTATTATTAAAAGCCATCAGCTCTTATTTTTCTATATCGATTCAGCGGGCATCTCTCACAGCAAATGAGATTCGCACAACGGTTAATTAGAGTCCTTACCTACGACCAATCATAATCTTCGTTTTATGAATCAATCCTCTCTTTTTTTGGCTCTTAATAGAAGCGCAAAAATGTTATCCATGCCGAATATTAATTCAAAACAGAGCTAGAGAGCTAGAGAGCGAGAGAGCGCTAGAGAGAGCGAG
This sequence comes from Drosophila pachea, assembly GCA_020883565.1. Lineage (NCBI taxonomy): Eukaryota > Metazoa > Arthropoda > Insecta > Diptera > Drosophilidae > Drosophila > Drosophila pachea. The sequence goes on from JABVZX010000297.1 coordinate 272,500, forward strand.
AGATAGAGAGTGGAAGAGGGAGTCTGCTTTGTCTGCAGCCAAGTCCAAAGTCTAATGGACTGCAATTGATTACGTCTGTCCATAATGATGAAGCAGCTCGTTCAAACAATGAGAGGACCGAGTGACTGACTGCTCTCGTTATGAAAATATATTCACGAGCATTTTCTTTGTTGGCCATGAGAGGAACTGAGTTAAGGGTAATGGCTCGACACACACACGCACACGTACCACTCAACCACCCGGCCACCTATTGGAAATAAGTTGTTAATGGCAGTGCGCCGCAAATGGCCGCCGCTTGTAAGTATATTGAGGCAGAACTTCACCATTTGCACCACTAGCGCCGGGCTAATTATGATAAGTGGCTGCGAATAGTTGTCGCTGACAGCGCCAGCAGCAGCACCACCACCATCACCACCACCACCACCACCAGTAACTTGAACCGCCGTGACCGACAGCAGTGACCGTTTACCATGAATCACGAGCAGAAGCTAAAAAGAAGTCGCAGAGCGGAATGCGACCTGCCAGGGGCTTCGACAACAAAAACAAAAGTTTTTCAATTAAAAACGTTAAATAGCCACAAGCACTTAGCTATGAATTCGTTCTGTAAATTACAGTAGAACAATATAACACCTAATGAAATGCCATCGCCATCGTTATATCCAAGACCGGGACTATATAGAACATGGGAGTACTTATGGACGAGCCTCTCGAGTTACACACAATCTCTGTTTGAAAACGAGAATTGTTTTTCTTTTTTGAAACTCGATCCGAGTGTTAATATATATGCGCTTGTCTACTTTTTTTTTGTGCTATGTATGCTTTGTACATACACGTAAATGCTGTGCATATAGCCGAGAATTGCTGTTCGCTGAGCGCGGATTTATTTCGCGGACAACGGGGCGTATACCATTTTTATGCAACAATTTAATGAATTCGCTGTTCAAATGTTGCCAAAACCATAAAATAAGTTCGGAATGGCCAGCAATAGCAGCTCCAGCCACAACACACACACACACACACACACACAATACACATATATACATTGGTCTAGCAAGGACCGTTGGTAAGGGCGAGAGGGAAAAATTGAATTTATTATTGTTTTCAAAGCGTATTGACTTTATTCGTTTGCGGCTTTGTTCGGAAAACATTAAAAGTTCTATGAAAATCAACTTTCTGCTATATACAATAAAATATTCATATATTATGAAATAGAGAAGCGCAATAAAAACTATTAGTGCCTTAAATGGACCGAACAGGCGTTGATTAATATTATTTTTATTATTAATTTTTCTTTTCTTTTTTTTAAGTAAGAAAGAACAGAATTTTTCTGTAACCTCATTGCAGATATTTATTTATTGGTATTGTTGTTGTTGTTGTTGTTGCCCACGGACTCGCAAAGAGCCAAATGGAATGGAGACTCGCAGCGATGCTCGTGCAAACATGCAGAAAACTGAGTATATTTACCAGACCAGCCGAGCACACAGCACGGGGCGGTACCCGCCCATTGGTCATTTACAATGATTTGCCGAAATATTTGGGATTTTGTGGAATCGTTAAGCGCCATGGCGCAAATAAGTTAAAGCGTTTCTGGTTTTACGATTGCCACTGCGAGATACATACTATGGCTGGGCCAATATTTATAGCTTTAATTGCTTGGAAAACTCACGTCATATTGAAATGGCATAACCCGATCCCATCTCATGTAACATTCGATGTTAATATCGTTTAAAGTAATAATCTCAATTTTATTTGATTTTTCTTTCCGAATTTCGAATTTCGGTAATTATCATTACTCGGATGTCTCAATGGCTAACACATTGAAATTTATTCACAAAATTTATATAATTAAAAGCATTTGCGTTCTGTGAGATGTCTGCAAATGAAGCAGCAGCAGGCAGCTTGTCACACGACCCTTGACCTATGCCGCTTGCCCTGCCAACCCAACCCGCATTTACATATATACACGTATATGCACGATATATAAGTAATTTAGTGGGGTTCGCCTCGTTTCACCCGGATGCTGCAAATGAAAGGCTAGCAAAATTGTGAGCGACTGACAGGTCGGCTTATTCATATACACGGCGAATGCATCTCGGCTATGTGGCCCTGCTTGTTGCGCAGTTTATCTGGCCAGGCGATGAGAATTTGCCTCTGAGCCAAGTGAGAGTGAGGCCACTGAGCCGTCTTGGATATTAGGTGTAAGCTGGCTTACCGGCTAAGGGTATATCATCATCGGTGTGTTATAATTTATTTAATTTGAGGCATCCTGCACGTTCCTGCTGCTCCTCGCTCCTCTCCCCATATTCCTTCGCTTTTTTTCTATTTTTTTTTTTTTTTTTGAAATTGTTTTAGATTCCCTGCACGTCCGCAACGACGCTTTTCAGCTTCAGCGCCAGCACATTGCAAGCTGGGCTGCAGTGGCAAATGCGAGTGCGCAAACTCCCACCTGAGCCCGAATTCATGGGGAGCCAAGCTTTGGCCGCACTCACGTCTGCATCTTGCTCATCCCGCCGTAATTGGCGAAAGTCACTGCCCCCAGTTCTTCTTCTGTTTTGTTCCTTGTTCCGTCTGCACGCCCTCAACGGCGGCGGCGTTGGCGTTGGCGTTGCCGACCAGTAGGCGAGCCACCAAAAACGCTGATTCAGGTCATTGTATGTAAAAATTAATGGAACATTTTTCCAGCAACGAGAATTTCATCTTTTCTTTTCACGTATTTGTACACGGCAGCTTGGCCGCATTTTGCCGTACCGACCCTGTTCGGCAATCACTTTTTGCTACCAATTTGTGTTAGTTCGCCTGAAAAGTTTCATTTATTTCATTTGTAAGTCTCAACTCCAAGCGAACACAGGAACATCAGGGCGGGCAAAAAACCAGAAGCCTTCGTAAGCCTTCCGCCATTAAATTGCTTCAAAAAAAAAAAAAAAGTAAAATAACGACTATGTACATTGGTCTAAGGTGCAGGATATTTGAAGGCTTTAAGCTCTCATAACTTTAGCGGGAAACCCGCAAAATTTTTGATTTCATCCGTTACCCAGTTTACGCTGAAAAAAAATGTTTATTAATCGGTATTAAAAAGGGCTTGCAAAAACTGAGCACCCACAATTGCATATATGCTAGCCATTTAAGCCCTCATTAAGTCAGAAAAACTTTCTCAAATATTTCAACTATTTTACGACGCCTAAGCACCGGCATCGACGCATAGGCCGCAAAGCGGTGCGCCTGGGGCGCGGAGAACTGGTTGGCGGTGTCCTTATGGAATTTATGCAGCCCGTGATGGCCTTATGCTGAAAGTTTCGCCAGTGCCTGAGTCATGGCAAGCCAGAGGCAGGCCCACCGGAGGATTGCCGAGGTAATGCTATTACGGGTGTGGGCAAGTACCGAAGGCAGCCATAGTTGGCAGCTGAGATGGGCGATGGGCGTGGGCGATGGGCGATGGGCGATGGGCTGGCGTGTCTGTTGGTAAATGCTCTTTAACTTATTACAGCCACAGCCGGTTGGGCCTCGTTATGCCAATCATCTCTATTCCGGAATCGAGTACGTTTGCCACCGTCAATGCTAAACAGTTTACTGCCAAAGTCCTTAAATCGCGAAAGGCAAAACGCATTAAAGGCCACACCATCTGGCACTTGACTTGATCCAGTCGCCTGCATTAAAAGATACGGCACAACATTTTCCAATTGCAGTCGATTAAGCTGGCAGCCAGTTTAATTCTCCTAAGATCTGATTAAACGTTTTTCTACGAATTCCATTTAAACTAACTCTCAGCTAACGCGGATCCTCTTTCCTGGAGCGGTCATGGCATAAAATATGCTGCCTGGCTGGCATTCGCATCCGCTGCACACACACACACACAGATAGAGATGGAGCGGGGGATGAGGGAGGGTGCATGGCCAATGCGCGCTTAAGCCCGAGCTACGCCAATGGCAAAGGCGCCTTTAAAATTCCATGACCCTAATTTTTTCGGAAGTAACTGCAGCATTTGGAAAACTGCAATTAGGCTGTAACATGTCGTCGTTGGCGGAGGGAGTGGGGGGAGGGGATTGGTCTGGCTGCTGACAGGCATCTGGCGGGGAGGAGCATGTTGGGTGCGTCTGCTTTTGGGTTAAGCACATGTTATGTTACAGTTACAGCGACGCAGTCACCTTCTACTTTGCAGGAGCCCGACACGCGGGGCTGAGGTCGGGCGGCGGTCACAGCTGAAATGAGACCCGGCGCGGGGCTTGGCTGGGTTTGGCTTGGCCTGGTGCCACCAGCTTCCCCATCTGCACCGTCCGCAGCTGCTGCAGCAGGCATCTGGATGGATGCAGCAACTCAAACGCAGGTGCAGGCAGCCATCTCCGACTCTTGGCTGCTACCAACTGTGAGCAAGTCC
>JABVZX010000297.1:280577-290922 GCA_020883565.1 Drosophila pachea
CTATTAGAGAAGTTCAACGAACGATTCATTGATTTGCATTTCGCCGGGTGGAAGCGGCTTCTTCAAGTTCATTAACTTTGAGAGCAATATTAAGCACGATTTAACGCTATGCGAGCAAATATATATACGCGTACACCTGTACGTATACTTGATTGATTTGCAGCTGAAAGAACAATGGCGGCGCAAGCGAAATACCCTGCACTGTGCAACGCCTGGATAAAATTGCAATGTATAACGGCATATAATCCAATTTATCCCCTGAATGTGCATCAGAAATCAACAACCAAAAGTCTCTATAAGTATACTCTCTCCTATCTATAAGAAGCTATTCGCTTAGCTCGCAGTTGCATTATAATGAAAATCGTTAGCTGGTAAACAGGATAAACAGATTTGGATACCTGGTCAATCTCGGTATTATCGGAAGGCTCGTCTACAGAGTGCCAATTGAATTGCAAAATGTGCATGCAAAGGAGAAAATACGGCAGACTCTACTTACAAGCCTATAAAGGTGTTATACAATGGGGCTTTCAGAATACTCTTGATGTTAGGAAAGAAGAAAAAAATTAGAAAGAGGAAAGGGAAAGTACCAGAAAACGTGTGACCTATGCAAATCGAAGGGAATAGAATGATCCATAATCCAGTCGTCATCGGAACTAATAGAGCCGTCGAGTTCAGGCTGTCTGAGGCGGTAAATGGTGTGATATTGGTATATACTTTGTGGCTAGATTTTCCCAAAAACTTTGTGTACCTTATAACTAGTAGTCTCTGATATTACTCTCAGTGCATTGCTAAACGAACTGTTTATTTATGCAATCCGTTGACATTAATTACTTGGGGAGTGTTTGTGGTCAAAGTATTCGCAGTTTTTTCATTCCTTCTTGGAATTTGTAATATGGTCGTCGAGCAAGTGTATAAAAGCAGCTAGTGGAAAATTGTCGGTTTAATTGCTCTTTGTCTGGCAATTCGTTCGCAGCTCTCGCACTCGCCGGATTACGCAAGCCTTAACCATATTGTGATTTATAACTGTGTTCAAGTGCATATATAATACCCAAAGGACAATCGAATATTACACCACGTATTATCCCTTCAATCAAACCAGTGCGTTAAAAACTCTGTGCAATGGCGTCCGATATGGTGTTGAAAAAGAATAAAAAGTACTCAAGGTCACGTCCTGATACGGACGGCGATGATATCGTCATTTCCGGAATGGCCGGAAAATTCCCCAACTCCAAGAACATATCGGAATACGAATACAATCTTTATAACAAGGTTCGTAATGAAAGTGAACCAAGTATATATGCATATATATACATACAAAAAAGCCAATAAGGATAACCCCTCAAGAATATGGCCAACTAAATTGTACCTGGACGTATTCCCAACAGAAATATATATATATATGAATTTTTTCCTTCTGGAATATTCCAAAGTTCTTTGTGATATGCTTTTAAAAGCCAATTTAAACCGTAAATGTCTTTCATTTCCCTTTCAAAATCGAGAATCGCCGTATCTGTCGGCCTGGAAACCTCGGAACGTATTAATTGATCGATATGTTTCTCTGATTTCGTCAGATTGATATGGTAGATGATGATGAGCGACGTTGGCGACACTTCAATCCGGAGATTCCGAAGCGTTCCGGCAAGATTAGCAACTTGGAGAAGTTCGATGCGACCTTCTTTGGGGTTCACTTTAAGCAGGCGCACACCATGGATCCGCAGACCCGCATCCTGATCGAGACCGCTTACGAGGCGGTCATTGACGCTGGCATCAATCCAAAGAGTCTGCGCGGCAGCAAGACGGGAGTGTATGTCGGTTCATGTATATCCGAATCGGAGAAGACCTGGTTCTACGAGAAGGTCTCATCTGGCGGCTTCGGCATCACCGGCTGCAGTCGAGCCATGATGGCGAATCGCATCTCCTACTGCCTGGGATTGGAGGGTCCATCGTTCCTGCTGGACACGGCCTGCTCCAGCTCAATGTACGCTCTGGATAATGCGTTCAGTGCTATTCGAAATGGCGAAATTGACGCGGCAATCATCGGTGGCTCCAATCTTTTGCTTCATCCCTTTGTGACTCTTCAGTTCGCCCGGTACGCAATCTAATAAAATTGAGTTTTATGCACAGAAAATATTTGAATATCCTTTTGCAGACTTGGTGTCCTGGCGCCCGATGGCTTCTGTCGGCCATTCGATAAGGATGCCAGCGGCTACACCCGTTCCGAGACGATCAACTGCCTGTTCCTGCAAAGGAAGCGAGATGCGAAGCGCGTCTATGCAAGTGTCATTTACTCGAAGACCAACTGCGACGGATACAAGCCAGAGGGTATTACCTATCCTTCGGGCAAAGTGCAAGAGAAGTTGCTGGCTGAGTTCTACAAGGAGATCGATCTAACTCCCAATGACCTGGGCTATCTGGAAGCTCACAGCACTGGCACCGTTGTGGGTGATCCGGAGGAGTGCAAGGCTATCGACAGCGTCATCTGCAGCCAGCGTACAGAGCCCCTCCTGGTGGGCTCCGTGAAGTCCAATGTTGGCCATTCGGAGGCCGCCTCGGGCATCTGCTCGTTGGTGAAGGCCTGCTTTGCGTTCGAAACGGGTCTCATTGCTCCGAATATCAACTTCACCGAGGTCAAGTCCTCAATTACGGCTCTAGCCGAGGGTCGCCTCATTGTGGTTAAGGATTCCACACCGTTGCCCAAGCCATATATCGGCATCAACTCGTTTGGCTTCGGTGGCGCCAACGCCCACGCTATACTGAAGGCGTATCCCAAGCCAAAGATCAACTTTGGTCTGCCCGACGACGATCTGCCGCGGATTCTGACCTGGGCCGGGCGAACGGAGGAAGCGGTCAATGAGATTTTCAATGCGATCGAGAAGAAGCCTTTGGATGCCGAATTCATTGGCCTTCTGCAAAATATTCAGACGGAAGATGTGTCTGGCATGGTGTTCCGCGGCTATGGGGTCTTCGCGAAGAATGGCGTAGAACCCACCAAAGCCCTGGTCAAGGATGTGCAGCATTATACGGGCCTGAAGCGACCCATTGTCTGGGTGTTCAGCGGCATGGGCTCGCAGTGGAACGAGATGGGTGCATCTCTGATGGCAATACCTCGCTTCCGGCAGTCGATTGAAGTGTGCCACAAGACTTTGGTGCCGAAAGGACTTGATCTCATCGAAATACTTACATCTACCGATCCTGCCATATATCAGAATATACTGAACTCCTTTGTGGGCATCGCCGCCGTACAAATTGGTCTCACGGACGTCCTGCGATCCCTTGACCTGGAGCCCGACTATATCATTGGCCACTCGGTGGGCGAACTGGGCTGCGCCTACGCAGATGGAGGCCTGACTGCTGAGCAAATGATACTTTCTTCCTATTACCGGGGACGCGTCAGTGTGGACACTGAGAAGATCCGGGGAGCCATGGCAGCCGTGGGCATTGGCTACAAGACGATCAAGAACATGCTGCCCGAGACCATTGAGGTGGCGTGCCACAACGGAGCCGATTCCTGCACCATCTCGGGGCCCATCGATGATGTTACCCGATTTGTGGCTGAGCTGAAATCGAAGGATATATTCGCCAAGGAGGTGCCCTGCTCGAACATCGCATATCACTCAAGATATATTGCACGCATGGGCGCTCCGTTGTACAACTGCATGAAGGAGATTATACCCAACCCCAAGGCCCGGACAGAGAAGTGGCTGAGCACCAGTGTGCCCAAGAGCGATTGGGAGCAGCCGAAGAATAAGCTATGCTCCGCCGAATACCATACCAACAACATGTTGAGCAGTGTGCTCTTCGAGGAGACCTTTGTGCACCTGCCGAAGAACTCGCTGACCATTGAGATCGCACCGCATGGTCTGCTGGGAGCCATCCTCAAGCGCTCCATGCCCAACGGCATACACATTCCCTTGACGAATCGAGGAAACAAGAACAACACGCTCTTCTTCCTGACCGCCCTGGGCAAGTAAGTATAATGCTCCACCATCGGTTGCATCAGCTTGAGCTATATTCTCCATCCATTGCAAACAGATTGTATCAGAATGGTTTGATGGTGCCCGTGGCCAATCTTTACCCGAAAATCAATTTCCCCGTCTCGCGGTCAACGCCAAGCATCAGCTCCCTGATCCGCTGGGACCACAGCGAAGACTGGTTCGTGACCAAGTATGAAAATATGAAGACCAAGTCCAGTGGCGAGCGCGTCTTCGCCGTCAACTTGAGCAGCGATAACGAGGAGTTCATGAGCGGACACGTCATAGACGGGAAAATTCTGGTGCCCGCGACATGCTATCTGCAGTATGTCTGGGAGACGTTCTCGCTGATGTACCACGGGCCCAGCTATATGGATGTGCCCGTCGAGTTCGAGGAAGTGCAGTTTCTGCGTGCCACAAACATGTCCGTGAATGGCGAGGTCGAGCTGAACGTCATGATCCACTATGGCACGGGCCACTTTGAGGTGAGTGAAAGCCCCAAATAGCTGCGTTTATATGGATCCAAAGCGTAATTCTCACCCAGATAACTGAGGGCGGCGCCCTGGTGGTCACCGGTAAGATTCGAGAGATTGAGAGCCCGACCATACCGGAGGTGTATCACTTCGAGAAGGATTCCAAGTTCCCGATGGTCTCCAAGAAAGATTTCTACAAGGAGCTCAAGCTGCGCGGCTACCACTACAATGGAGCGTTCCGTGCTGTGAAGAGCGCTCGCTCGGATGGCCTGTATGGCCAGGTGGAGTGGCACTACAACTGGGTGACGTTCATGGATGCGATGCTGCAAATTCAGATCCTGGGCACTGACTCGCGCTCCCTGCTGCTGCCAACGAAGATCCGTAAGCTGCGTATTAATGGTGTCCACCACTTCGATCTGATGACCAAGATGGATCCCGAGAATCGTGTGTTTGACGTGTACGTAGACCACAAGTACGATCGCATCGTCGCGGGCGGCATCGAGCTGACGGGACTTCATGCCAGTCCAGTGCAGAGGCGCCGACCGCCAGGCATTCCTGTATTGGAGCAATATGAGTTCGTGCCCTATCTGCCCGCGCCAGAGCTCAGCCTGGCGAATGCGGCACGGATATGCATCCAAATCGCGCTCGAGAATGTGCCCATGCTGAAGGTGAAGCTCGTGGAAGTGGATACTGATGGTAGGGACACGATCCTGGAGAAGTTCGTCGAGGCGATCGAGGATCTGCCCGTCATCACCGGCGAGTATATGTATCTGACCGGCAGGAAGATTGAGGAATTGCCGGGCATTCACGTGGAGAACGGTAAACTAGGCACGCTCTCCAACTACCATTTCGTGGTGGGGGGCGGCATTTGCGGCGAACGCAACGAGGATGTGATCAGGAATGCCCAGAAGGTGCTCGTGGACAATGGCTTCCTTCTGATCCGCGAGCGTCCCACGACAAACATCAATAGCTTGAAGCTGCCCGAGCAGTTCCACTTGATTACAGTCATACCGATTGACAGCAACGAGGAAGTGTTCATACTCCTCCAAAAGGTCTCTAAGAAGCTGCAAATACAGCCAACGGTCGTCCAGGTCTCGGACAGTGACTCCGCATTCGAGTGGATCAGCCAGGTGCAGTCCGCCATCAGCCTGAAGAGCACCGTGGTTGTCTACGCCTACAAGGAGCAGCTCAATGGACTCATTGGCCTGGTCAATTGCCTGCGCAAGGAGCCCGACGGAAACTTGGTCACCTGTTTCTTCATCGATGATCCCAGCGCACCCGCCTTCAGCCTCACCGATCCCTTCTACTCGACACAGTTCAGTCTCGGACTGGCCTTCAACATATACCGCAATGTGAGTAACCGAAGCCGAAGCCACAATATAACCTTGACACATGTTCCACTCACTCCTCCAGGGTGCTTGGGGCAGTCTACGGCATCTGCAGCTGCCCGTGAATGATGAAGCGAAGCCCAGACTCGATCACATCTACGGAAACGTGATCCAGCGCGGAGACTTGTCGTCGCTGCGTTGGTTCGAGGGGCCGCTTGCGCCCGAAGACTGTATGATCAAGATCGCGTACTCCTCGCTCAACTTCCGCGACGTAATGCTGGCCACGGGTCGGCTGGCTGTGGAGCTGTACGGCACGAATCGCATCGACCAGAGCTGCGTGCTGGGCTTCGAGTACTCCGGCATAAATATGAAGACTGGCCGCCGGATCATGAGCATGGTGGTGAAGGGAGGCGTCGCCTCCTACGTGGAGAAGCCCTCCAAGCTCATCTGGGACATACCCGATCACTGGACCCTACAACAGGCGGCCACAGTGCCAGTGGTCTACATCACTGTATATTATGCCTTCTTCATGGCAACGGATATTCGCAAGGGCAAGAGCATCCTCATACACGCCGGCACGGGCGGCATCGGCTTGGCGGCTATTCGAGTGGCGCTGGCCTACAACCTGAATGTGTTCACCACGTGTAGCACGCCCCAGAAGAAGAAGTTCCTGCTGGACACGTTCCCACAGCTAAAGGGTATGTGCTCAGCCGTGCTTTCGTGAATTCCTATGTTTATTCTATTTATTCAATTTAGAATCGCAAATCGGGAACTCACGCGACACGTCCTTCGAGCGAATGGTGCAACGTGAAACCGACGGCAAAGGTGTGGACTTTGTGCTGAACTCTTTGTCGGAGGACAAGCTGCTGGCGTCGGTCCGGTGTCTGGGACAGTCGGGGCACTTCTTGGAAATTGGAAAGTTCGATATGGCCAATGATAGCAAGCTTGGGCTGGGCTGCTTCCTGAAGGAGCTCACCTTCCATGCTGTGCTGGCCGACAGCCTGTTGGTGGCGCCCGACGAGGACATTTGGGTACCCCTGGCATATTGACTTAACCTTGTGCGTGCGATCCAACTAATAACCTTTTCCATCTGCAGCACTTGAAGAAGCTGATTGATACGGATATAGCCAGCGGCATCATACAGCCCTTGCCGGTGACAGTCTTTCCGGCTCACGAGATTGAGAACGCGTTCCGGCATCTGATTGGCGGCAAGCATATTGGCAAAGTGATAATTAAAGTACGTGACAATCCTGAGGATGCCCAAACGCTGCCGGTGCGTGTCCTCAGCCAGATCTACTTCAAGCCGCACATGAGCTACGTTATTCCCGGAGGGCTGGGCGGCTTCGGCATGGAGCTGGCCGACTGGATGGCCCTGCGTGGCGCCCGCAAGCTCGTCCTCAGCTCCAGTCGTGGCATCACCAAGGACTATCAGTCCTACCGCATGACGTACGTTCCATAGCTATTATTGCCGTTTCACATTTTAATAATGATTCGTCCTTAACACGCAGCCTCTGGAAGACCTACGGCTGCGAAGTAGTCGTGAACACGGCGGATATATCAACAGCTGAGGGTTGCCGCAATCTGTTGCTGGAGGCGGCCAAGCTGGGTCCAGTTGGTGGTATCTTCAACCTGGCTGTCGCACTGCGAGATGGCATTTTCGCCAATCAGAATGCGGAACAGTTCGTGCAGAGCTTCTCTCCGAAGGCCGTTGCTACCAGACAATTGGATGAGCTGTCGCGCAGTCTGTGCCCAGACCTGGAGCACTTCGTGGTATTTTCGAGCGTGTCGTGTGGTCGAGGAAATGCCGGACAAACGAATTACGGAATGGCAAATTCCGTTATGGAGCGCATCATTGAATGCCGCCACAAGGACGGCCTCCCTGCCAAGGCCATCCAATGGGGGGCTGTGGGCGAGGTTGGTCTCGTCGCCGACATGGCTGAGGATAAAATCGACATGGAAATTGGAGGAACGCTGCAGCAGCGAATCTCGTCGTGTCTGCAGGAGCTGGACACCCTGCTCAGTGCGAAGTCGCCGATTGTTGCTAGCATGGTCGTGGCGGAGAAGCGTTCGGGTCGTTCCGGAAACGAGAGTATTATCGATACGGTAATGAACATTATGGGCATACGTGACCTCAAGTCCGTTTCCCTTGGCACGACGCTCTCCGAGATGGGCATGGACTCGCTGATGGCTGTTGAAATCAAGCAAACACTGGAGCGTGACTTTGAGCTCGTGCTGACGCCGCAGGATCTGCGTTCGCTGACCTTCCAGAAGCTGCAGGAGTTCGTTGAGGCCAGGGAGAAGGACAATACGGATGCCGTCAAGATGATTTTCGCCTCCGAAGGCAAGCTCCTTGGCATGGACCTGCTGCTACGTAACCTGGGCGATGAGGCCCACTGCGATCGCATCATGTATGCGCTGAAGACCCGCGCCGCGCCCTCAAAGCAAAGTGTTCCCCCCAATATCGTCGTACCTGGCATGGAGGGCACTGCGGGCCAGGCGTGGTACAACATCGGCGCCAACCTGAACAGCCGGTCCAATGTGCTGCAGCTCCATCAGTTCCACAAGGCGGAAACTGTCAGTGAGATAGGCCAATTGGCACTGGAGGTAAGTAGGAGGCATCACAGGACTGTAGAATCCACATTCAATTGAATCGATTCCCCCAACTCTTGCAGCACGTGAAAGCCCTTCTGAAGCCCTCGGATCCTTTCTACCTGATTGGCTACTCGTTTGGCTCGTATGTGGCACTTCAGTTGGCCGCTCAGCTAGAGGAGTTGGGCTTCCGTGGACACGTCCTGTTGATAGATGGTGCTCCACACTTCTTGACAAGACTCACGAACTTGCATCTGGGTGCCAACTTTACGGATAGCGATCTATACGACTTGCTCTTCTCAAGTATTGTCAGCCAAATATTCCCGGACGAAACGAAGGAATCGGCTGCTCTGGTCTTCCATAAGCTGGAAACTCTCGAAGAGAAAATGGATCTGTTCATGGAATATGTGGACAAACAGAAGATCTACAGCAGAGATTACTCCCGTGTCATGGTCGAGGCAATGTTCCGCCGTGTTAAAATGGCTGCCAAATTCGATGTGAACAGCCTAAAGGACTTGAAGTCGCCCATTATGCTGGTGCGACCTGCAGAGGTCTCTCTGCAGGACATCGAGGAAGACTACTGCGTATCGCAGCTGACATCTGGCAAGGTGACACTCCGAGTAATCGAGGGCAATCACACCACAATGCTGGACAACCCAGTGCTGCCGCAAATAATAAACGACTTCGATCCTGGACTATTGGATGACAAGAACTTCGAGGAGTACATTCGCGACGTCAAGGCCGTGTCCGTGGTTTAACTCTTCTATATCTATATGTATCTACTCCCTTCTAATTATATTCACTTTAACGCTTAAAGGCTTGCATCAAATATAATCACAGTAATTTAAAAAAACATGTTTTCCAACCAATTTTTGAGAGATCCGCTAATTCAGCCTAATTTGTCTTTTGTTTCGGCGAATCCGGCCGAGCCATTAACCTCAGCCAGTTAATCAGACGATAATCCAGTTTGCCAATGTCAAGTTCACTCACATTTCTGAGAATTTCGCTTGAATAAATTCCATTGGAAGCAGGTCAAAAGGCAGTCGAGACACTGCCAGGAGGAGGATAAGTTTTAACAAGCTTCAAAGAAGACTTTAATGATTGAGATGAACTTATGGCTAATGCGGCGTATTTAGCGCCTGCTGCACCGTTTGCTGGAGCAACTGCATCTTGTGGTAGCTGGCAACATTGCTGAACGTATTCAGCAGCGTCTCAATGTCCTTGCCACTGATGAGTGGCAAGAAGTTGCCGGCACAGGTGCAGAACTCGGCCAGATTTTCGCGTTTGATTTCGTTGCAGCGCGCACAGCGCAGATCCTGCAGCACAAAGGACATCAGCTTACGCTGGAACACATCAATCATGCGCATCTCGATCTCCTCATTGTCGTAGGCCACATAGCACTGGGCGCACAGCCAAACGGGACTACAAAGACATTAAGTTAGCGATAATTTAAATTCCTTGACGAACGCCTCTACTTACATGCCATCCTTCATGGCGCGATGCTTGTCCTTGCACAGATCGAGATCGCGACAGTGGTTGCACGCCTTGCAGATGATCTCGTTGACGATGTAGGTATCACAGGGATCTGTCCACTCGGCCAGATCGGAGAACTCGCCAACGCCCACCAGACGCAGCATGTTGCGGCGCAGCTCGTTAATCTGCTCCGCCAAGGTCTTGTCCACGCTGAGCACCTTGACGATGGAGCGTATCAGGTCCAGGCCCGGACTGGGCTTACCTTTGCCATAGTTCCGGTGCAGTTTCATCACAAAGTCGAAGGCACAGTGCGAAATATCCTTGATGGCCTGTTCAGTGGTTTTACGCTCCGCCAGGGACTGCATGAAGAGTGTGAGCAGAGATTCAAACTTCTCGCGGCATTCATTCTCCTCCGGCAGCTGCTCCCCAATAGTCCAGTTCAGCTCCAGTGCGAGCTCCTCCTCCTCTGGCTCCTCCTGTAGCTCTTCAATATCCGCTTCCACTGCCTGCA
>JABVZX010000297.1:382138-395456 GCA_020883565.1 Drosophila pachea
AATCCTGTAAGCGAAACCTCTAAAGATGTAAGAAATATATAAGTATATAAAAGCTAGTTAGGTACATATATAAACTAATTAACTAAACGAAACTACAAATATCTATGAATATCAACTAAAATGATTTTTAATGAATTAATCAATACAAATAAAACAAAATTATATGCGCTTAAGTTAAATGAACTATATATAAAAATATTATGCTAAACACTTCGACAAAATAATTATTTTATCTACAAGCATATTTGAAGATATGCGAATTCATAAAAAAATACTTATTAAAAGAGCTTAATTGACGCAGCAAAATAATAATAATAATGAGAAAAACAAACGAAATAAAACAATTGTTAATACATATTTACATGTTTGACGAGCAAACGAATAACAATTTTTGTGTAGGGAATGTTGTAAAACGTGAAGAGGAATAGGAAATCCATGAAACCTGTTCCGATATGGATATATGTATATGTATCCTCAGGGATGAGGCAGCAGGATTGGTACTATATGTACTATGCCCTAAATGCATAGCTTCTGAATTGCAAATCAAAGCAAATACTTAATGTTAAACAATAATCATGACTGCTAACTAAACTGACAACCAAATGATATACCCTCAAAGAGTCGACAATATATAGGCCTGTAACGATAGGTAGAAACCTAATGCTGATTATGCAAACCACAACTGTATTGTATATCAACATGAAGAATCGATGGAATAGTTAATAAAGGACACACAGACCAAAAAAGAAAACAAACAGTGTTTTAAGGGACAATTTTTTTGTAATTCAGATGATTCACTTCTGTGCTTATATATTTAATAACTTATGATCTGAAGACGTGCACAACATATCCACATATCCAGGAACTAGTGCTACAAATGCTGACGAAAAACGAATACCCTGATACAACGACTGCTATTTGTTTAGTCGTCGCTTGGCAAATATTTGATAAATTCCGAGACACGCAGACAGTGTGCCAATGGTGCCCACCTGGAAGGTTGACAGTTTGCCACCCCACAGGTAGCCCTTGGGCAGTGTGCTAACAGCGTGCATAAAATCCAGAGAGATGCGTATGATTGACACCAGTTCCAGTCGATGTTTGGCCAAAGACTTCTTATCAATGCTGGTTGCACTAAAAAGGCAGAAGGGTTAAAGATTTACTAAGCTGATGATTCATCATCTAGCTAACCTGCAGAGCTGCTGGCTGTATTTCAATTTTTCCTGATTTAGCCAAAAGTTGCGTAGTACTCTAGAATCGATAGACAAATCGTTAATGCTATCCCAGTATGTTATTATAAATAAATTACCGCATCAAGTTCAAGTAAACCGAAAGCACCCAAAATACGGAACTAGCATTGTCCCAACTGTCGGCATGTTTTACGTTAATGATCTTGTGCTCTGATAGCCAACAAATTTTCTCAATTGGATAGTATAGTAAGTCGACAACATTAGCCGTAACGCCTAGCATTGCCATAATGCGATCCGGCTCGTTGTCCCCTAGACCGTATTCCAATGCATACTGTATCATCGGTATGTCATCAATCAGACGTAGTGTTGCTCTCGCTCCCGATATCTTGGAGCTGGCAATCGCAAAGCGTTTCGCCAAATCCGGATTGCGCGTCAAGTGGTAGCCCCCCACAAGCTTAGCGCCATAGCAGAGCGCTTTCATTACCTGTAAAGGTAAATAATATAAATGTAAATGTTTGCTAATATTTCGGAGGCTCTACTGCTCTTAATTATATACTTATTCATTTTGCTTTATTTGACTATTTCACCTTTTACTGCACTTTAGAAAATTGCTTTGTAGTTACAAAGAGATAAAAAATTATCAGCGATAAAAAGAATACAATGAAAGCAACGAACATCTTGATGGCCGTCCGATACTAAAGTGGTTTTGTGGTCGCTTGGGGAATACGTTTATAATGGCCCTTTGCTGATATCGGGCGCAATTAACTCACTCGTTTATTTACAATGAACGGTGTTTGTTTACATTTTGCTACGAAGCAATGAATAAGTAATAATTGAATACTAAATGTACAATTAAAACAAATATTGATTAATATTTTAGGGTGAATTATTTGATTACTCCTTTTATCGACACTCTTAGTTTTCTTGCCGGGTTAATGTTCTATCAGCCGTTATATGCAGCAATATTATCTTGACTGTAGCATTGACGTCTTAATAACTGATAAATCGAAAGTTTTGCAGAGCACATATGAAAAGCAAAACAAGTAAGGCAAGGTTCAATTTTGCCGCTTCCGACAGTCAAGGTAAATAACAACAACAGAAATCTGACAAAAGAAAACCTGTTGGAGCTGCCGATATACATCAGCATGCCTCACACCAAATCTGCCACGCATCATTTTTAAATACAAAAATATCTATATAAACCTTTCACGGGGTTAATATTTTCTAATGTTCTGTCGAAGTGGCAAAATAAGGTGCACTTACCTTATCCCGACCTCCATATGAATCTATAATATCACAGAATTCTGCAGCAAATTTAGTTGCACTGCTCATATTGTTTTCCTATTATATTTTTATTACTAATTATATACATAAAATATATATTTTAAATATTGGGCTGATTCTTAGTTACTGCTATAGGATAAAATACAAAAAAAAATGATGGGTACTGCAATATCTATCGCCCGAACTACTACTGAACGACAACACAACAAATACTGATATAACTGTTCGAACAGCTGTTACACTGTTATCGTTGCAGTGGACCGTTTTCGATTGATTTAGCGGCTATCGTATGCAACACTAGCGAATATTTTATTAATACCCAACACTGTTCAAATACACAGCACGGATGCTTCAGCAAGTTGCAGGACGGGATTAGGATTCGATTAAGGACCACGAGCGGAAATATGAGTTTGCCGAATGCGAACAACAATAACCATGCATCATCGGCCATATATAGCAATAAATCAATCATAAAGAAAAGTTCAAAAGGCGATTTAATGCGGGCAGCAGTCGGTTTGTTGCTCAAGCAAAAGAATTATGTTGTAAGTTAACCAAACAGCAATGCAACTTATAAAGCTAATGTTGTATATATTTTTAGGGTAATGAGAAATTCCGGAAATCTGAATTTTTGTTAATGCAAAATAAAAGTCAATTTGCGGTAAATAAAATGCTGGACACGGATCTTCATGGTGGTAACAGTTTCACCTATTCTAATGTCCAAGTCATAACAAACAATCAACATATGGTTGACCAGCAGTTTGGGAACTTCTCGCAGTTTGTGGAAGCGCAACCGGAGCCATTGCGATTGGAAATGAAACGATTTTATGCTCCAATGCTGTGCCATTTGTACCTGGATATGTTAAAAGCGCGGGAATCAAAGGGTGCCGTCGAGTTGCTCAAGAAGTATGCGCATCTTGTAGCACCCGTTGACCTTTATGATGCACCACTGCCCACAAAGATTAATGGCTGCTCGGTGACAAACGAGTCGCAATTATTGACCGCCGCCGATTGCCACATTCGGTTCGCTAGTGAAGCCCAGAACACGGGTGATATAGAACTGGATTACTTTATGAAATTAGTACAAATACTGTCTGGCTGCACGAAGCTGGAAACCGCCGAGTCTGATCCAACGGTAGCGCATTTTCGCGCTTCCAAATATGAGCTACATACGACAGCTCAGGTGGTCGACAAACTTGAAGCCTATTTGCAACGGCGCGGCCATGTGTTAATCATGAATCTAATCTATACCTGGTTGCATCTACATATTGTGGACAATGACCAACGTCTTTTTACCGAAGATCATTTGTTGGGTTTCAGCGAAGAACTTGAAGCGATAGACGGATTTGAGGCTGAAGAGTCAAAGACAACTACAAACAACAGTCGCTACGAGCAGAAGCCCAGCAAATCTAGCGATAAGAGTACTATTAAGAAACGTCCAGCTGAAGAGGCAACCATCAAACTGGAATCTGAGATTAAGGCAGAATGTGGGATCACTGAAGCCGACGCGCCAGCGGTTGATAAGCTGCAAATCAATATTGATGCCCACCTAGATACACTGAAATCTTCCTCGATGCAAATTTTGAAGGCCCATGCCGACCTCCCATGCTTTTATAGAGTTTGCGAACGGTCGCGCGGTCTCGCATCGGCCCACCTAGATAACAACGAATGCCACATGCTGGCGGGATTCGACAGCTCCGCCGTTCAGCTGTGGCAACTGAACCAGCATAGCTGTAAGGGTAAGAGTTTTTATAGACGAGCTCCGCATTCACAATGCGCCTGGGAGCTTAATAATTGCACAGATGACGAGAAAGAGGAGTTTGATAGTGATGAGGAGATGTCCAAGTGTACAGCTGAAGAACGTCGCGAACGTATCAGAGCTTTGCGCAACAAATACCCAGATAACTCTTTGTAAGTAATTAATTACTAGCAATAACAATAACAATTACATTGCTCTCGTCATTGCAGCAACGAATATGGCGGAGTACAGATGCGAGGGCATACAAAGGGTGTCACCAAGGTCCGTTTCTCAGCTCATTATCCTCTTTATTATAGTGTTTCAAAGGATTGCACGTTACGATGCTGGCGTGCACATAATTTGCAATGTGCTGCCATTTATCGCAGCCACAACTATCCCATTTGGTGTATGGATGAAAGTCCGGTTGGTCAGTATGTCGTCACAGGTTCCAAGGATTTAAGCGCACGATTGTGGTCTCTGGAGCGTGAGCATGCGTTGATTATATATGCTGGTCATACTCAAGATGTTGAGGTAATAATACTGATGCATTTGAATTATCTCTGTATTCTTAATTAACTAATCAATTTTTGTCATGGTAGTGCATTGCTTTTCATCCGAATGGCAATTACTTAGCCACCGGCTCAGCCGATCATTCTGTGCGATTGTGGTGCGCGACGAGCGGGAAACTCATGCGTGTTTTTGCCGACTGCCGGCAGGCAGTTACTAGTCTAGCCTTCAGCAACGATGGCAAAATGCTTGCCGTTGCGGGGGATGAGTCTAAGGTCCGTATATTCGATTTGGCTGCGGGTGCACAGCTAACGGAGCTGAAGGACCATCCGACTAGCGTTAGCTCTATAGCCTGGGGGGCGCACAATCAGCAACTGGTCACAGCGTGCATCGATGGCAGCTTAAGACTGTGGGATACAAAAAAGTTGACTCCTATTAGGTGCGTAAAGATATGTGTAAATCTATAAACATATTTGATCTATTTCTAAACAATTTAGCGAGAGCAGCAATGGGAGCAGCGGTATCTACTCGTCATCCTCGTCATCATCAGCTACAACGAATCGTCTCACAACTCTACATAGTTCCTGCCAGCGCCTGGTTGATGTATTTTATGGACGTAGCAAAACGCTCTATTGCATAGGCACTTGAAAATTGCGACCACAATTAAAGATATAGTTCTTGTTTTTAAAATAATTTATTTGTAATAAGTCTGTATAATAAGTATTACTGTTGCTATCAAGTGGAACAATGCGTGTTTTTCTTGCTGTTTTAACAAATTTCCAACAAGCATCTCTACGTGCACTACAAAGAGATTAATATATTAGTAATGTTTCTGAATGCCAGAATCTTGTAAATATTTTCTTGTATATTACAAAGAATACATACATTGTCATCAGGATGGATTTGATGGGCTGCATATCTGATGTTGTTGGGTGACATCTAATTTACAGAATTGATTGATGAACGTGATTCTAATTAATACAATAAATGGAATAAAATCAATGAAACTGAATTCATTATTTATCAAGTTAAACAATACAATAAGAAAGGAAGCCTCAAGGCTTTTATAAAATATGCGTATGTATGTAAATGTACGTAAGTATTATATGTACAATTATTTTGGACATTTACACAGCCCGTTGGAACAAAACTCATTTAGTTTAAATGATATCGATGTGTGGTTTAAACAACAATTATTGCATTTTTTCTTACTAGGAAAATCTCTTTAAATAAGCAGAAGTTGTTTGATATATATTTAAACAAGGCTCTACACTATTCGACTTTTAAAATTAAATTCTAAATTTATTTATATATCTATAATAAGGATATCGAACGTAAATAAATAAATTGGTATATAGAACGAGTAGTTCTTGCCACAGTCGTGTCTATTGATATTCTAATCACCTTATAAAGTGTGGAATTTAATGTCCATTATAGTCCTGACTGTGCTTTAATTAATATTTGATGCGATTCATAACAAATGAGTATAGATATCATTTTCGGCGGATGAATGTCTCAGCGTTTGTGACGTCCTCGTATAAGCTGCAATGCCTTTGCCATTAATGGTGCCTTCTTGTTGCGTATTGGTGCCGCTGTTGTGGATCAAACAGTTTGTTTATATTTGTA
This sequence comes from Drosophila pachea, assembly GCA_020883565.1. Lineage (NCBI taxonomy): Eukaryota > Metazoa > Arthropoda > Insecta > Diptera > Drosophilidae > Drosophila > Drosophila pachea. The sequence goes on from JABVZX010000297.1 coordinate 388,478, forward strand.
TATTTATATAATGTGATTAGATTCTAAGTTGAGTAAATTTATAGTCAACATCTCACTAACCAACTTGAGCAGTGTCCCGCGCTGCGCTGAGGACGCGGAGTCTAGCATCGCCCACCTTGGCTGCATTGGGCGTAACACTGGAAAGAGCGGCGACACGTGCCGCGGGTGTTGCAATAAGCTTGCTCTTAGTGCCATATTGCTCCTGTTTTTTTTGCACATTGCGGGGCGGCTTTACCATTGAATCCACAAATGCCAGTTGAGTCTTCCGCACCGGCGCTTCACTGATTTTCTGTGACGCTTTTATGGTCTCGGCAATGGAACTGAGTTTACGTTCCTTTTCCTCTTCACATCGCTGGTGATGATCATAAATTATAATCGTATTCATTTATTGTCTGCTTACACATTACCAAATACATTTCTCGCCATGTTTCCATTTCCTCGCGGCGTTGACTCCGACAATGGCGCTGTACATGCTGTTGCCATAGTACATCACTGTCCTCCATCAGATAAGGATTATACTCCTCAAAGTTTAGTAGCTGTTGTGGTGTCGCACGCTCCAGAACTGGACGCAGCACATCGAACGGCACACCACCCGTGTATTCAAGTGCTGATTAATATACAAATTCCATAAGTTAGAACGTTGATATTTGCCGAATTATAATTATTCATTACCATCAATATTCTTTTGAAGCACACGAATGCAAAGATCAAAGAGCGACGGCACCTGTAATATCTGTCCAGTTCTGACCCCTGAGTAAATCTTGGTGCTGTCAAAAAAGAAAAATAGGCAACATTTCACCAATAATAATGCTATTCAAACGACTAACCGCATTGTCTTGGATGAAATGCCAGCTGCAAGCGCTTCAGACTCATTGAAATTCCGAGACGCCTTGGGCGCACTTCCGAGACCTTGATTGAAGACAACGTCCATTACAGTTTGATTCAACGGCATGGGCTTGTAATTATTTGATATAGTTGGCAGCTCTAAGGCTATGCTCGGATCTAGAGGCTCCAATTTAGCTGTGGGTGCCAGCAGTTCAGGTTTCTAAAAAATAAACATTCAGACATTTTCTTAATGCTCGACAGAATGTCCTCCATTAATATTGATTAAGATTACCTTCGCTTTAGCAGAATTACTGCTGCTGGTAGTGTTGCTGGAATTTGTTGTTCTTGCAGCTGGTGTTGATGTGCGCTTGGATGCTCCAGAAGAAGATGTAGTTGATGTTGTGGCTACAACTATTGGCTTGTGGGGTGACTTGAGCTTACTACTATTCTTCTTGCTACTCATCGGCATGTTGAGCATTCCAAGCACATCGTCGAAATTGGCGCCCATGCTGGAATCAAATTCATTCACGGTTTCCTTCGCCTCAACAGAATCCACTTTGGGCTTAACCTTTGATACTTTCGCCTTTGGAGTTTCGTCTTCTTGTTTGTGGTGTGGACTGCGTGTTCTCTTAGACGATTTGCTTGATGATGAGGATGACTTAGTTTTGTCCGTTTTCTCTTTGGACCCCTTTTCATCACTATGATGCGATTTAGTTGACTTTCAATGATCAAGGGAAAATTATGAAAAGTTCAAAATTTGCATCTCTTAAGTTATTACCTCTTTCTCTTTGTCATGCCTGGACTTGCTGGATTCGCTTTTGTGGCTACTATGATGACGCTGATCCTTTTTGCTACTGCCGTTATGTTTGTTGTTATTACTGCTACGATGGTGGTTACCCTCGCTGCTGCTTTTGTGGTGGTTGCTGCTTGACTTACTTGAGGATTCCTTTGGTTTGGGATGCTCGCCGCTGACGCTTCTGTTGTTTTTTTCCTCTTTCCGATGCCTGTCTCTACTGCCATCCTTCTCTTTAGACTTGTCGTGACTGGTGATTTTGTTTTTATTGTCGGTTTCTGATCTCGATCTGGATTTTGAGTGGCTCTTACTACTGCTACTTCTGCTCGATTTGGTCTTATGCTCTTTGTCCTTGGACCGTTCTTCATGCTTCGATTTGTGCCTGTGACGGGCATCTTCACTACCAGAGGAATTGCTGCCTTTGTTCTCTTGATCTTGGTCCTCCTCGCTGGAGCGCCGCCCAAGTGATTTATTTGAATCCTCTTCATTGCTATGGCTATGCACAACGGGTTCTTCTTCAGCTGCAACCATAGCCTTCCATTTTGTGACTAGTGTCTTAGCTGCAACACCGACCTCCCCGTTAATCTTTCTTAACGCATTGACTGTTTTACCGATTCCCGTTTCCTGCAGATGCTCGAACGTAATGGGCAGGTTGAACAGCTTGGTAATGCAGTGCAACAGCTGCGGTAACAGGTAGTCCATAAGAGCAAAATAAAAGAGATTAAAGAACTTTTTCTTCAGAAATGGAAATATGCATACAATTATAGAAAACGTTTAAAGAAAGCAAATCACAGAACCTGAATAGGGCTCTTGCTACCCTTACATTTTTATCCCCGATTGTACAGGTAAACGTGTATACGTATGTATATGAATTTGTAAAACGGGGGTATAACGCATTTACCACTGGCCTGATCTGCCCTAAGAAAAATGCAAAGAAATGGAACCACATGCCTGATACACAATTCATTCGAGCCGCACGACCAAATTGATTAATCATCTGCTCGCTTTCCAGTTTGGATCTAGTGAATTACAGCTTCTAGACTATATGCATTTGTAAAAAACAAAAACATCCCCTTGCTAACAACTCCAGAGAGAATACAGAGCATTTAGTCAAGAAAATGAGAGAGCTAAGAGGAAATGCGGCTGATGGAGATGTGGACAATAAAGTGTCATATTTCTGGTAAAACTACTATATAGAGCGAGTAAGACTTGTGGAGGAGCGATACTATTTTAAAATTCAGCATTGTACCATTTACGTCTCATTGCAATTCAATGCAAATTACATATGTACATACATTGTATTCTGTGTATTTCGAAAACCGTTGTGAAATGTTTTACACCAATACCCCTTAGCACTTTTTGTCAAACAAATGATTTTTTTTCTATATAGCTTATACAAAAAAGTATATTTATTTAAAAACTACAAACTCAACATATGTATAAAAGGTTATTCATGACAGTTTTTTTCAATATTCTGTAATTCATGTCGGCATTCATGATGTGCGAACCCACATATTATTGGTAGAAAAAATTGGACATAACTTACGCGTGCCTCATCTTCGCCATGGCGTTCGATGCTCCGCTGATAGTGGCGTACAACATCTGCCAGATTGCTAGTGGACGTCATCACGTTGGGCAAGTGCACTAATCTTGCTGCGCTAAAAGTATTTGGGCGACTGGGACTATAAAAATGGCACGCAGACAGCCTCTCACCTCAAATTTTATAGCCAAATACATACAAAATTCGATAAACGGGACACAAACACACAATTACGTCAATATAGGAGTAGTCTTTATTGTTTTATATACTAAAGGACATAGTTGCTATTGACTTAACAGTTTTTTTTTTAGCAAATATTTTACTGTGTGACTTTTCACTTTGAACTCTTCGTTAGTCAACACTGTTAAACAGCTGAGATTGTCTCTTTATCGAGGTATCTGGACAACAACGCGCATCAGAGTTGCGTTATGTTGAAAACGAGCTCAGCTGTTTTTGACATTTTTCACATGAATATCGATACATTTGTTGATCGATACTGCGTCAACAACATTACAAGTTTTGTAGTGTTGGCAACACTGTGCCCATTTTGTTGTGAATTATTGTTAATTTTTTAATTTAATTTATACAATTTGTGCATACGCGTAAAAATCTTTTTAAAGACTCGTTAGGTTAGATCATAATGTGCTACTTTCTATAAACTGATAAAACCAATTAAAAATCTGTGCGCGCCCAATCGAAACGTGTTAAAAAATGACCATGGGCGAGCGTGAGCCAACTTCGTCTCTCGTTCTGCCCGTTATACTGAGGCCCATTTTTACACAGGTAAGTTAGTGCACATAGCCCGAGACTCCATGGGGCTGGCCCAGTTTAAATGCATTGTTGCGTAAACGTAAACTGCTTCCAGCTTGAGCGACGCGACGTTGGCGCGGCACAGTCACTACGCTCGGCCATATTAAAGTCAGAGCAGAACAATCCGGGCTTCTGCTATGACCTCGTTGCGTCAATCGTGAGGCGCACCGATCTAAATGTCAACCTGAATGAGGCCGTCTTGCGCTTGCAGGGCAATATCACTGAGGCAGATCGTAAGTATAAACACCTGCATGTCATTGTTATCGTGTATACGTGTAAGGGTGTATGTGTATATGTAGATATGCAATTGTTTTCGTTTGAGCTTATGAATTTTGTTTTCTTTTGTTCGCACCAATGTGGCGTAGTTAACGAATATCGCTTGACTCGAACTGAGGAGCCGTTCCAAGAGCTGAATCGCAAATCAGTGGCCCTAAAAGTGATTCTCAGTCGTATACCGGACGAGATCAACGATCGCAAGACATTTCTTGAGACAATCAAGTAAGCAAGTATTCATATATACTTAAAATGATTTCCATTATATATATCGTATTCTCCGGCAGGGAAATTGCCAGCGCCATAAAGAAATTGCTTGATGTGGTCAACGAAATTGGTTCGTTTATTCCGGGCGTCACTGGGAAGCAGGCTGTCGAGCAGCGCAAGAAGGAGTTCGTTAAATATTCAAAGAAATTCAGCACAACGCTGAAGGAATACTTCAAAGAAGGACAGTAAGTTGGCTCATTGTTACCATTAATTATGTTAAGGCCGTGTCTAAACAGCAGAACGGAATGCGTACGCGTACCGCTATCAGTCGGCTTTTCTAATCGTCCGGTATCTTGTTTCTTATCTAACCGTGTGCTGACCGTATTCCATAAATATGATGTCATTCGCTGTTCGTACTAAACACGTTTATCTGTTATCGTTTGTCAATGAAACTTTATAGTAAATGTGCGCATATTGCATTCGAAAATATGTCGCAATTACATTAGAACTTTTCTCATCGAAGTCATTGATGCATTATCAAATGAAATGAAATGAAAAGTTGTTATTCCATTAATCTTTTTTCTTTCTTTTTTCAGGCCTAATGCAGTATTCATAAGTGCACTTTTTTTAATAAGGCAAACGAATCAAATAATGCTGACAGTAAAAAGTAAATGCGAGTAGAAAATTAAACGTTTTAAATAATGCAAAACTTAGTGGCATTTTAATTTTATGTTCAACTAACTATTAAAGAACACGTAAAACAATCTAATCTAAACAATTACAGAAAACAAAGAACACACGACGAACACAATTTGCAATACCAATCAATAGACGCATTTTAGAGGCGTGAGCTGCAAAAGCCTTTTGTAATTAAAAAGAAAAACGATAAATAGGCCTAATGTATTTAAATAATTGTAAACACAACTTAATTCCACCACAGAAGCAGAAAACAAAATGTGTAAGATGCTTATCCATTAGCGATTCGAATTTGAAAATTATCTTTTTCTATTTAGTCAATTGGGCGAGCGAGTCTTTTTTTGTTTTGTTTACAATTTGTTGTAAATAATTCATTCGTTTTCTGTTAGTTTCAACGAGTATATTTTGTTTCTTGTTTAGAAAGCGTGAACATAAATAAAAATTGAAATAAATTTAATGTTAGTTAAAGTCAAAAAGAAAAATAAAACAGGAATGTACTATCAAAAAAAGAAAGAAAAATGCAACCACAAAACAAATCCAAGAACAAGAAAAAAATCAATTACATTTTTAACTGTTTTTAATTGTTACAGTTTCAGATTTAAAACTATAAATATAAATAAAACACTTACTAAAAACAAATATGTTCAATTTAAAACGCTAAAGACAGGAGCAAAGAACGAAAAAATAAGACGAAGAAAATTATTTTATTTTTATTAAATGTTATATGAAAATAAAAAGAGACACAAAACTCATATTGTAGAAATAGGAAAGCAAACGACAAATAAATGTATTTATATTCAACAACCTCATTTCTTTGTACTTCCCCGTGTAACTGTATGGCTACAACTTAACAGAGGGTTAACATTTGCAACCCCGTGGGAGAGAGTGGGCGATGCGCCACTGCTAAGTTGGGAGAGAATTTCCCCATTTTCAGTGTCATTTGACAGAAAAATCGATTCGTTTTCACACTGGGCCATTCTGGCCAGGCAGTTGGATAGAAATCAGAGTACAAACCAGCCGAGCAGCGCGACCGAGATGACCCACTTTTCGGTTTTCGCATTCAAATCCAACTGCTACACAAAATAAAGTTGCAATTTTTTCTAATCATTTAGTACTTAGTTGAAGTCGCGTTGTATATTATGTAATATTAAAATACGTTAAATAGTGTAAACTCTATGCATTTATGTAAATTCTTCAACGCTAACGTGGAAGTGGAAACAGGCGACCTGAAAAACCAGCAGTTCCAGTACGATTCAAGAAGCAGCAGCAAAAAGGTTCGCTAACTGTACGAGTTACTACTTTCTAAGTATTCAGTTCAAATTTAAAGGATACTTGAATATCAATGAAATCTCAAAACGTTTCCTAAACAAGTTCAAACATTCAGGGCGAGTACTGAAAAACGAAGACATCCAGTGCCAGTGGCCTAACTGGCGAACGAACGGGCACACGAAAAATTTCGCTGTACACCAAATGAAAAAATTTCTTCGCAGAGCTAGCACCAGCGGGACCAGTAGCCGCTGATGTCTCCCCACTGCTATTTTGGGGCATGTTTAACGTGAAATATTCGCATTGTTCTAACATACCTAAAACAAATAGAAAATGTAAAAAAGAAAAAAGAAAATGATTCAAAAAGTTACAAGATTATTTATTAACAAGTGCGTGTGTGATAAAATACAAATTGAACTAATTTTAATTCATTTATAATTATTTAACATTTAACCTCCAGTGCTGAGAAGTGCATTTTGATAAGTGGCAAACGGCAAAGGGGGTGATGTGAAAAGTAAAAGTGCGAGCGATTGTCATTCATATATCGATGAAACGATAAAAAAAGGCAA
>JABVZX010000297.1:398524-409232 GCA_020883565.1 Drosophila pachea
TCGTCGGACAGGAGTTGTGGCAGAGGCAGTCAGAGCTCTGTGCACAACAGCAACTAGTGGCCGTAATGAGACTTTGCTGCTGTTGCGCTTCGCATTTGGCTGCGCTCCGTTGTGCAGCACACACGTAACGTAATTATAACGGCATCAGCGGTAGCGTTCACATAAATACACATACACACACAGTCCTACCAAAGTAAAGTGAAAAAAAGGAATATATATATATATACTATTTTTATGAATATTTCGTGCATCAGTTATTTTCAAAATCAATTATGAATCAAAATAAGATGTGAGTAGAGGTGGTCCAGCGATTGGAAAATGTGTGCGGGCGGTTGGAGGAAAGTCATTTGGCTTTGATATTTCGCAAAGGATATCCAATCAGCGTAGCTGGGAGCTGTTGCTGGCACTTCCGGACAGAGCTGCAGTAAATGTCAAAGCCCACCTGCTGGACGCTGTCATGTACGCCCACTGAAGGGCGGGGCAGATATCCGCAGCAGCAACGGGATAAACCTTGCAATTGCTCTTAAATGTCAAGGGGAAACCGGAGGGGTATAAATACGGCAAACATCGCCATCGACAGAAGGATGCAGCTATATGCATGAGTCTCGTTTGTATGAGTGTGTGTGTGTGTGTGTGTGTGTGTATGAGTCGTGGATGCTTTACGTGAGTGTGTGTGAAAAAGTGTACTAAAATTATAGCTGCGTGCTGCAGCCTTTTGCTATATTTCCCACGCGCAGCGTAGACCGTAAAGTGATGCAAATTGAATATCCTTCAAGACTTATTATTCGATTTAAATTCCACTATAACTCGGAAATCCACTAAAAGGCAGCCAGCCCGTTAAACTCACGCAATATGCAACTATTGCAACTATTTGCTACAGGCAAATACTGAATAGCCCGGGTTCTGGCAGTTTTTATAACTTTTGCTCTCTCCGGCAGCTGCAACGTCTTGCTGCCGTCTAGACAAACTGGCGCGTGTTTAATACCCTCGGATCCAGATTGACAAGTATACTAAATGTTGTCTGTGGGCTGTTAACTTTAGAGCTTATGTTGCCAATGCGAACATTGAAATAGTCGTGCTTATAATTGAACTTTTCAATACAGGGTATTTGAGCGCCTATCAGCATTTACTTTTCGTTACATTTGTTTTTATTCCAACACGCGTCTAATAGGGCGTATGAGTAATACGTTTGACAAAACGTGAGTGTGAATAGCGCTCTGCGTGCGTGTGTTCTTCGTTAGATACCTATGCGTGTGTGTGGGTGTGTGTGTTGGCAGACATTGAAATCAAAACAGCCGAATGCAGCTCAGGTGTCCGAGAAAGGGAGAGCTTTTAACACTACGCACCTTACCACACGCCTACGCGGCGTATGAGTAATGCTGGCGATGAACGGAAAAGCCCTTTAAATGCACTTTCAAATACGATAGGAACTTGACCAATTGGGAAACATTGTTGAATGAACGTGACGCCGCTGTGTGTGGGTCTTGCTCTTGGACTGGGGTCACAGCAGTAATTAACCCAAAGTTCAAAGTTCAAAGCGTGCGTCTAAGTGCGTGTGTGTCACACAGTCCAATTACATCCAAGCAGCAAAGCGGTTGACCCATTTTGTGGCTGGTGTCCATAAATAAATAAATAACCCAAATCGAGCGAAATGCCCGCCCACGGAGAGATTTATAGTTGAGATCGGAGCCAAGACTGAGAGCCACTTTTGATTTGTTTGCAGACGTCAGACAGGCAGCCACCGCATGCCGTACGAGTCGATGCACCATCATCAGTCGGCGGCCGCTGCCGTGGCCGCCGGCGTGGCGCCCAACAGCATGCTGGACTCGCTTAGCCTGCAGCTGCGCGATGCGGAAATGCGGCGCACTGAGATCGAGCGAGCGCATCAGGTGAGTCGCATAATCTGCAAGAATTCCGCCCGAACAGTTACCCTAATTGGAGGCGACTCTCTGCGGTAGGAAACACTGGCACAAATACGCAACCTAAGCGGCAGCGCTAGACCCGACACCGAGGCCGTGGAGAACTTGCAGTCACGCGCTCGTGAGCTGGAGAAAAAGGTGCGTACCGAGTGTAGCCCTCAGCGTTGAGTCCCTCATGCATGAGCCGGCCCGTCTCTCTCTGCAGGTGGCGCTGGAGAACGTGCACTGCGAGGAGCTGCAAATCGAGCTAACCGCCGCGCTCAAATCGAAGGCAGGACGCCAGAGTGGGCAACATGTGGGCAGTGGTCCGCCGACATCCACTGCAGCTGGACAGCACGCTCAACATGGCCAGCATGGCCAGCATGGCCAGCATGGCCAACATGGTCAGTATTCTGGCGCAAATATACCAACTTCCGCGAGCAGTTCCACCGTCACTTGGGCACCGACAATCAGCCACCAGGACCAAGGCTCCGAGATCGATATAATAATGGCCAAGATTGAGCAGGTGAGTTATCAGTATTCCTTTATAGTTTTTAATCGTTTATGTATATTATCAGTACTCTATCTGACATAATGGAAAATTAAATAAAGTTGCACTGCCAAATGCTCTGCTCACTCAGTTGGCTGCTCCACCTCCTTCCCCGCGGCCTTAATCGAATCCTCTGACGATTGAGCGTCATGATTGTAGGTGAAGCAAGTGGCGAAGCAGTCGGGCGGCTCGCTCTGAGTGCTAGAATCTGAGCGCGGCGGCAGAGCCTGCTCGAAATAGCTAACGTGATTGGGGCCCGTATAAATCTGCAGCTTGCGGCGCATCTCTGCATTATCCCTGGCCAGCTGCTGAATGGTGCGCTGATTCTCATTGCTGTTGTCATCCAGCCCAATACTGTACAACATGATTATGGTCATCTCCTGGAGGGTGCTCTCCAGACTATCGACCACCTCCTGCAGCATCGCGACATATCCCTCGCGCAAATTGACCTGATTGATGATCATGTCTTTCCTCTCAATATGGCTCTTGTACTTTTCCATTATCAGCTTGATGGTCAGCTTGTACACTTCCATTGTCCGCTTCAGCTCCGCATTCTCGAGAATCTGCTGGACGTGATCACCGCCGTTGCAATATTTGACCAAGTTGCTCAGGACTTGCTCTTTGTGAATGTCGCAACAGTCTTTAAACTTCTGCTGCACCGTTTCGCTGTCTGCCAGCAGACATGATGTCTTCTGCAGCATTTCGTTGAAGTCCTCACATACCCTCTGAGCCTTGATTATCAAGGCGGTTACCAGATCCTGGCTGCGGCTCATGTTTTACCTCGAATTTATAATTTTTATATTGCTTCTCCCAGCTACAGTTTCTTTCAATGAATAAAGCAAAGCAGGTATCAGCCCTATATAAAAGTCGGTTCAGCCAGCCTACTAGGACCCACAATAATCGAGTTGAGCTCTGATTCAATCACTTAAAGTTAATCAGAGTGCTGCACTTTAAAGCCCCTACGTGTGGTGCCCTTGTGGCCTATCCCTGGATAGGCAAAGAGAACGCTTCAATGGCTCGGGCCGACATGCGTAAAGCAATAAAAGGCTCAAAGGAAAGCCAGAGTGTGGTTTTCCCTGGTGTGAACGGGAGTTTCACACACAACCGGCTGCCTGCATAGCAAAAAGGCGATTGCTGGCGATTTAGAGCTGGGAAAAATGCACTGGCTGAATTTTCATTACGCCCCCACCGAGGACATGCAGTCCAGCCACGCCCATTGTCAACAAGCTTTGAAGCAGCGCAAACGCATTTAATGAACAGACGGATGGTCGCAATAGCATTCGAGGCCTGGCGAAAAGGAGTTGAAGTTGAAGTTTTGCCTTATCTGATTCTAGGATAATCGCGTCTTGGCCGAGCTGGAGCAGCCGCGCACTTCGGCCAGCGCCAGCATGTCAGGCATGTCCGGGCTGCCGCACAGCTCCATGATGAACGCGGGCAACAGCGAATTTAGAACCATATCAAAGAGTGGTAAGTCGCGTGCGGTAATTGAATATAGCCGTCCGTCCCCCTCCCTATCAATCAGATTTGTGTCACTTTTATAGAAATCGAAGAGGAGCTGAATCGATACAAGCGGGCCGTATTGGGTGGCGCATCGGGCGGCGGAGTTTCCGCTCTGTCGTCCGGCTACTCGAGCCTACCCCAATCGCTGGCCTCCACACTGGGCAACGGGGCCAGCACCAGCCTGAGCGGCACCAGCGTCGGCACCCAGAGTGCCACGGCTGCTGCCGCTGCCGCCGCCGCTGCAGCGACCGCTGGCGGCGGGCTATCATCCATATCGGGCTTGGTGCCCAACTCAATCAGCGGCATATCGTCGAGTCTGAGCAGTCACGGCCTGCAATCAATGAATGCGGCTGCCTACGGGGCCGGCCAGAGTTCCGTGGAGAAGCTGCTGAGCGGAACTAGCGGACTAGCTGGCATTCCATCATTGCCGGTAAATATTCACACGATGAAGGCTATGCCGACGGCATTAAGTCAGGTAAACCAACTATTTTCAATTACAATGAACTACGAGCAACAATGCAACAGCTAACCCGGCTATATATGTACATACATATATATATCTAGCTATATGTATTTATATATAGTCCATTAAATTAGATGAATTTTTGCAATACAAAAGCTGGCTTGGGCCAGCCCCGACGATTGATGATCATCTGCTTCAAGTAGTCCCCATTTAATTATCGCGATACTATCAAATGGCTGTGCGTTAGCCGCTCGCCGTCTAATGAAGTTCTCATCTTGTGCTTTGTCGTAGTTTCATTATTGAAAATAATTACATGCTCACACATTCCCACAATCACATACACACATGCATACATGCACACATGCACGCACACCTTCACACAGACTCCAATAGCTAATCTCTAATCTAATCTGTGTTTGCCAGTCTTCCACAAGCTTTCTCATTTTGCTTTGGTTGTTCCTTCATATATATATTTAGTCCTTAGAAGCATCCTTTTCACATTTTCCATTAAGCGTCATTTGACAAAGTAATAGATGCAGAATGAATTGTTCTACCCATCCATATTCATGTTTGATTTCTTTTGCATGCAATTTCATAGAGAAACATACAAAATCATCCGAGGAATCTCGCATGTTCGATTCCGCTGGAGCAGCCCTCGTTTCCCTTGTTCGCATCATATTCAACGCGAGTCCATAAAGCACAACTGCAGAGCTGAGATTTGTGTGAATATTATGTATTATAATATATGTTCCTATATAATAGAGAGTCTTCATCTAGAACGTTTCGATGCTTCCAGTTTCGATGTATCACAAGAAATCCATTGTTAAGGACATATTGTTCATATACTCCATATTGCTTGGAAACGGCTGCAGTTCACAACATTCGTACTCTATATTCACATAACTGGATTCTCATTGCTAATATCGTATAATGCTGTTTCTAGCTGGCTTCCTGTTAATATATCGATCAATAAACGTGTACTCTCTGTGATCTCTTTTCCCCTTTTATGTGCTTTTTCTCTCTCTCTCTCCCTCTTTCTCTCTCTACCTCTCTTTTCTCTCTGTTCTCTTTTTCTCTTTTTGTAATATATCTCGTATTTCGAATCGTTCTCTTCCCTCTCCGCTGAAACTTGCGATTCGATCCGGCAATCAATGTGTTTCAATGTCTCTCTATGTATGTCTGTGTGTGTGTGTGTGCGTGTGTGTGTGCGTGTCTATGCAATAATCGTCGTATGTGTAACCTACCTACTACTACCTGTACCCACCTGTACTAATACACTAACAACAATCAACCAAACACAATGTAAATTGAAAAACCCGCCAAACCAAACCCCGAAATTCACACACAAAATTGAAAACGAAATTGAATTGAAACGAATTTGAATTCGAATTGAAAATGAAATTGCAAAAAGAAGCGCGGAACAATACAACTGTACAATTTACAGAGCACAACCATGCCCCTCCTGTCACTGAACTCGCATAATCTGCCGCCTGGCGGCTCGACCAGCTACTCGGCCCTGGGCCTGAGCGGCGGTGGCAGCGGCGTGGTCGGCTCCTCGCTGACCCATCCCACCTTGAGCAACATCAACATGCTCGACACCAGCGCCCTGCTCGGGCTGGGACCAGCCGGCGGCGGCATAACGGGCGCCACCTCGCTCTACGGCCTGAGCGGCGGTGCCGCCGGCGCCTTGGGCAGCACCTACGGTCCGCCATTTATGGATGCTGCCTCGAGCGCCTCGTATCCATTCACATCGGCCGCGCTGCGTCAGGCCAGCAAGATGAAAATGCTGGACGAGATCGACATACCGATGACGCGTTTCGGCAATCGTAGCTCGCCATGCTCACCCATTCCCATGGGCCACAGCAGCTGGGCCCTGGACGATTTCACCGATGGCCTGGGCGCCTCCATCATGCACAATCGCAGCGGCCTCGCGCTGGGCGCCCTCGACCTGGACAGTGAGCCCGCTTAAATGATCTCCCTGAGCCAAATAAATCCTCACGCTTTCCTTTCTCAGATCGCAATCATGGCTTGAACGGCGCCAGCGAGCCTCAGGTGGACATGCTGGACATACCGGGCAAGGGGCGCTGCTGTGTCTTCATAGCTCGCTTTCCTTACGATCCGCCAGAGTGAGTGGACAGCTCGAAGACTTTCAAATAGACTCGCTGACTTTGCAATACTCTTCCAGGGAGGCTGAGGGTGAGCTCTCGCTCTGCGCCGGCGACTATTTGCTGGTGTGGACCAGCGGCGAGCCGCAAGGCGGCTACCTGGACGCAGAGCTCCTGGATGGACGTCGCGGCCTAGTGCCCGCCTCGTTTGTGCAGCGACTTGTGGGTGAGTGCGATCAGCTTGGCTATCCAATCGATTCCCATAAGTGTATAACATAATTGACCGCGACCAGGCGATGATTTGCTGGAGTTCCATCAGGCGGTGTTGTCCACTCTGCGCGACGCCGAGGATGGCTCCATGCAGTGCGACACAACGTCGCTGCCTTCCTTGCCGCCGCACAACCCATTGCTCACACACACGCACGAGGATCTGGCACGTTTGAGTGAGACGCACACCGATCTGGAGCACGACCAGGACGACATTAGCGATAATGGTAACTATACGTCTGCTGTGCTCTCTCTCTCTCTCTCTCTCTCTCTCTGTCTCTCTCTCTGTCTATTTATTCGTTTAATCTTTTGGTTTTTGGGGGCCATTCCAATGCGTCGCCTGGTTTGGCAAATGAGTGAGCATAACTACTTTCGAATACCCTAACTGTAGAGACGCACTGGACTAGGCTAGACTAGGCTGCAACTGCCGCAACTAGAGAGTGGAAAATACCAATCAATACTAATCGGCAATCGTTCATTTTCCCGCTTCCATCAGTTCCAGCTCCGAAGCACTTGACCCTGGAACGGCAGCTTAACAAGAGCGTGCTCATTGGCTGGTCACCGCCGGAGCCGCTGGGCTACAATCTGATTGACAGCTACCACGTCTACGTGGACGGTGTGCTCAAGGTCACGGTGAAGGCCAACGAACGCACACGCGCTCTAATCGAGGGCGTCGACTCCACGCGGGTAAGTCCAGAAGCATTCAGCAGCCAGAAGCGTTCCCATTCAGCTTAATCCTTTTGCTGTTTCCGCACCCCTTCGCGTTGCTGCGTTCAGCCGCATCGCATTAGCGTGCGCAGCGTTACGCAAACCCGTCAGACGTCCAGGGACGCCGCTTGCACAATGATCATTGGGCGAGACACCTCGCACTTGGGCCCGTCGGCGGTGCGCGCCTCGCACATAACGTGTTCCTCGGCGGTTATATCGTGGCTGCCGGCCAACTCCAACCACCAGCACGTGGTGTGTGTGAACAATGTGGAGGTGCGCACCGTCAAGCCGGGCATGTATAGGCACACAATAACGGGGCTGGCGCCGAGCACCCAATATCGGGTGACCGTGCGTGCGAAGCACTTGCGCGCCGTCGGCCAGCATCCGCCGCAAACGCCGGGCAGACCCGGGCAGGAGGAAGCACCCGGAGCCTATGCCGATTTTCGCACATTGACCAAAGGTCTGCCTGATCCCCCACAAGACATCCAATTGGAGGCTGGTCCTCAGGATGGCACCATTCTGGTGACATGGCAGCCGGTTAACCGACCCACGTCCACGGGGCCCGTTACCGGCTATGCTGTGTACGCCGATGGTAAGAAGGTGACCGACATCAACTCACCCACGGGCGATCATGCGCTCATCGACATCGGCAAGCTGGGCGTCTTCAATCCCCGGGCCGTAACCATACGCACCAAATCTCGCGATTCGCAGTCGGCGGACAGTGCCCCCATCTTAATACCAAGTGAGTATCGAACGGAGCTAGCGATAATGCGCGAAATCCTCATGCCGATCTATCTATCCATCTGCAGACAATGTGCGTAACGCTGTCGCCCGCCGGGGACCAAATCAAATGGGCATGGGTCCGCAGCTGCCGCAGCAGGGCGGCCACGGCATGCCCATGCAGCCGCACCAGCAGGGCCAGCACATGATGGGTGGGCAGCAGGATCACACGCAATACGATCCCAACCAGATGCAGCAGCAGCAGCAACAGCCGGGCCAGCAGCCAGGCCAGCAGCCGGGCCAGACCCAGCCGGGTCATCAGGTTAGTGTGTGCGCCAAGCATCCAAAATGCCAGCCGCCGTCCAGAACCAAGACATGCTGGCATTCACTGTACATACAAACATATATATACAATAATGTTCTGTGAACTCGTTTGGCTCTTCCGTTCTTATGTCATTTCATTTCAAATCCAATTGGTTGTCTTCTCCGAAATTGTGTTCTATCCCAGACACGAACCAAGTGTAGATCGTACTCCATCCATCCAATTCAGTTTGAATGCTTGTCTGAGAGCAAAACTTATGATTTGTACACATGTATATTCCCCTCGAATTCGATCCTGCATATTGATCGAATGGATATATAAACCAAATCCCATCCAAAAATAGAACATATATACCATTTACCCATTTATACATACTATATACTTAAAGTTTTTGTTTGAGACGTACATCAACCAGAAACCGAGTTCATAATGGATATTTTGACAAGGAAGAGTATTCTACAGCTGCAACATACTTTCAGTTTACAACTACTTTCTATATCTTTGCTATTTTGAATTGCCTTTTTCTACTTACTTCTCCTTACTGTACTTTCTGCCTAATCGAAACCCGAGAACCCATTTTCTATGCAATCTATTTCTTTTGCATTCTAACCACAGTATATACATACACGATATGAACTATTAGACAACCGCACAAAATTCACACACGAAATTTGTACCAAATCTATATACATATATATCTATCAAATGAACTGTTAACGAGAGCAATAAGAAAGTATATATCTATATATTATCAAAGAACCAAAAGCAATTTGAATTGAGACCCGTTACTAACTAACCCAAAGACCCAAAAAAAAAAAACAACAACGAATTGTATGTATGTAAAGTTATTTTTTTTTTAATTTGAGTTTCGATTTTGTGGAGAGCGTATGCCGATTCCTTTGTGCTATGTTAGCGCTTGATTTGGACTTTTGATTTTCGAGTCATGGAATCCTGTTTGTTTTTTTTCTTTTTTGGTTTTTGTTTGTCTTCCAGTTTTCTAGTACAGTTCACAAATAGCATGTTTCGAAAACTTTGCGAAGTTAAAAAAAAAAAAACAAAAACTTGATTGAGTTACTCAGTTTTGAAAAATAGAAATTTTTAACATACTTAAAATAAGTATTTTGAGCGAATTTGCAAGCAGTTTGATTAAGGATAAAACCAATATAAACAAATTTCGATGCAACGAACAATTTTAAACCAAAACAAGTTATACATATTCATTTTCATTATATGAAACCAATACTGAAACGATACCGTTACCGTTACCGTTACCGTTACCCGTTACCGTACCGAATCGAATCGAATCGATAACAGCCCGACGGAAGCTCCGGCTTGTTAGGTGGCCTGCTCGGTGGCCTCTTCTCGAAACCCACACAGAGTCAAGTGAACCAGAATGTAAGTTATACCCACAACATCTCTCACACACACTTGCGTATTAAACTAACACACACACACACAGAGTCACACTCACACACACTCACACTCTCACACACAGTAATACTTTTGCCTAGAGTAAAACTCGTTATAAGAGTTCGCTGCATTCTTAACAATACGTATATCGATCCTCATAAAATAACCAACCAACTAATTCTAGCCAAATCTATACTATATCTAAACTGTAGAAATATGCTTCTTTAAGCTTGAACGAAGACGAATAAACTGAGTTCCGTATTATTTGAATATTATTCACATTTCGGTTGAACTTTTTGTTTAATTAGCGAATTCTTTTCTTCATTTACTTTATGAATAACGTTTGTCTCTAGGGATTACAAATATATGAGACTCTGCATGGCTAGATCGGGACATGAAGTATCTTAGTTAACTTGTCTATATGCTAATCTTTATATAAAGCTTAAGAACCCGAGTCTACGCCTCTATAAAGATAAGCTTGATATTCTAGATATTTATATATATATATATATAAAGCGAAACAACATGTGTGTAAGTATGCGTAAGGATTAGCCTCCAGTAGGTTTTGCAGTTCATACTAGCGACATGTGAATACATACCTTTACAAACAACAACAACCACCCAGAGGAACCCTTCTCACATCTACAGCTTTACATATAGATCTGTCGATTTCCTCTCGTGCTTTCTTAACTCCCAATTAGCTTCGTACTTGGCTTAGAATTATGATTTCCCGCTCTTTGTATTTAGCTCCTGCTTTCAACCACC
>JABVZX010000297.1:463131-473823 GCA_020883565.1 Drosophila pachea
CAAATGTCTGAAGTATAGAAATACTAATCAGATGTGAAAGAAATTTGTAGCAACAACAATGAATAATTGCGTTCTGTCGCAGACCGGTTATAGCTGATCGAATCTTTGGATTTCTTGGAGTAAAGGGTCCGAAAGGAACTGAGCTGACTGCATTTTGACCTATGGAGATCGCTATAGCAGCTAGATAACTATGCTCACTGAAACTGCCTTGGAGCCTTGGAGATTTAACTGCAGCTTCCTGACACTTCTGTTTTCTGAGAGCGTGCGCGTGAAGTTCATTTGCGGTCTGTTGTCGAGTGTTCTCTATATGTCCGCGACTCTTTTGCTTTATACGATCGTAAGCGAGTCCAAAACGGCCCGAGGACATTAGAGACTCATTTCGGGTGTGTTTCAAGAAATTCTTCTTCGCTAGATTTTTGTATAAGGCCCAGCCCATATGTGCCATGTTCAAATGGCACGGGCGCATTATCAGATAACATCCACGTAGAGTCCGGACGTGGGAGATATGTGACAGCGCCCGCAAAACCCACCACAAAAAGCACGGCGCGACGCCGCCGACGAATCGAACTGTGGATAAGAATGAGGACCGTCAGCGGATGCAGTTACTCAGATAGCCAAACTATCACTTACCCCGCTCGCGCGATGCATGACCGCCCGACTGCCGTAGGTGTTCCATACTGTGCCCGGTCTTAGGGAAAACCCAGTGCGTTCTAGGCTGATGGAGAAGTCCCCCTGCGGGCACTGCATGTTGCGATTGTAGCAATCGCCTGCCGAACCCAAGGCCTGCCGTTGCCCCCTCGACTCGGCAAATTCGAAGTCGTTTTCGATTATTCGCAAGTCGCTTATGTTCAGTCGCAGCTTGCTGAAATGCGTCCGTCCAGAGTTCTGGTCGTTGGCGTACTCATGAGCACGTGACATTGGCGGGCAACTGTCAATTAACCGAGTCTTGTATTCATAATAGATCGAGTAGTTCTCCTGTGGATCCACTGTGATGTACTCCCGCGGCGCCGGGCTGTTCATTTGATGGCAATATATGCGAACCGGAGTCATTCCAACGTGCAGGGTGTACTCGTTGTCCTTAGATATATCATACATTCTCTTCAAATCGATACAGCTGCGCGCTAATCGCATTCCGACATCGCTGATGCTCCTCCTACGGCAGCTGGGGGGTGGCGTGCACTTGACCTTCACTAGCCTGCTGGTCTTTACCATTTTGGAGTCGTAGTAATAGTTGCGTCTCTGCTCGTAGCCTGTGCAATCACACTAGAAACCAACGACAGCATGTAGTCTAGGGTTCAGGGATGGTGATACCATGATATACTTACGGGTCTTATCACCTTTGTTCGCCTTCGCGCACAGTTGCTGCAGATTTTCCTTCGAATTGGCCGCTTTCGGATATCACAATGCCGGTCAGCCACAATTTTGTCCGGCCACGCTTCGCAGCGGACAAACCGCGTTTGATACTCTTCCGTACAATCCCTTGGGCAGGGCGACCATGCAGATACATCCCACTTGCAACTAATGAAGCACTTCTTACTGGACTTGCGCAACACTGGCTTGCGTACGTTCAGCTTCTTGCAGTAGGATTCGTCAACGTATTCTCGCCGCTTTGGGGTACCCCGTACCTCGGACTTGTAGACGCGAGCACACTTCTGCACCTTGGGCTTTATGCCCGATCCGCATTCCGCCGAGCACTGCAGAGAGTAATTATCAGATGGGGGACACTTATGATTTGGCTCACATTTGACCACTTACCTTCTCCCATTCACTGACGTATTTGATGTGACAGCAATTTCTTACCGCCTTGGGCATCCGGTCCTTCGGACAATAGCCGAATTCACTTGAACAGCTTACAGTCCGCTTCATCTTGCACCAATCACTGCACGTGCCCCATTCACCAGTTATCCAGTTACCGTTTACGGCGCGCTGACTTATCTGCAAAGTGACATTTATTTTGTATTCATTCTTTACTCTTTATCTGCGGCACCCACCTGTGGATCCGGATAAAAGCGGCAGGGCTCCGCATTGCAAGGGCGACGCAATTCCTTCAGCTCGTACTTGGTTTGTGGATTGCAAAGTTCATCGCTAACGGGCGTCTGATTTAGATAGCAACGAACCTCTCGCTCTTGAGTACCCGTTCCGCAAGTCTTGGAGCACTATATAAAACAAAGGGTACGTTACACCGAAGTCCATAAGATCAGACACCCGTTGTTACTTACCGTGGACCAGTCTGTGTAGTTCCAGCAACCCTCGCGGCATTTCTCGAAGCGTTCAATCTCAAACTTGGCTTTACAATAGGACATATCTACGATGTTCGTACGGTGAATATCCGGGAATGTCTGGATACAATTGAATGTCTTTTTGCGGAAACCTGATTCCCCGCAGGTAGCGGAGCACTCTGATATACTGGTCGTGTTCAATCTGTAGGGCCATCAATATGAGGAAGTTTGTGATAAACCCAAATTGTAGAACTTAAAATTTCGAGCTTACGTCAAGATACAATCCGTATTACAACTGCGATACTCAGGCTTTGGCTTGGCAGACTCGTCACAGTATTGGGCTGATACTTTCAGGCCCTGGGTAGTGCTGATGCAACTCGCTTGCCGATGCATTGTGCCCTGGCAAAGTGAATCGCAGGTGCTCCAAGCGGCCATTTGCCAGCGATAGATCTCGACCTCAGCTTCCGCTACAGTTGGCTTATCCAGAGTATAGGTATACGAAATAAGTGCGGTGTTCTGATTCTTGGCAGAACTCAGGTCTATTGAGATGACCTGCATAGAAAATTCAATTAGTCATATGCATTATATAGGAAAATCGTGTATGTTATACCTTTACGATTAGATCTCGGGTCAATTTCCAAGAGACAGTAGAATTCACGCGCTCCACGGTGCTATTTGAACCGTTGTAATCGAACGTAACGCCCCCATATGAATACTTTCTGGGAAAAGGTGTTACTACTTTGTCGCTATTGAGCAGATCAACGTGCGAGTCATCGCTTAAAACAATGTAGTTCTGATCGGGATAGCCAGGCTGAGTGATAACAATATTTGATGCACCTGTATTCAAGAAAAAAATATCAATTGGCGGTTTTGCAACGAACGAACTTGATGCTAAGATAAGAATTAAGAAATCTGGCAACACTCCTAAAAGAAGGTCACTTAAGGCGAGATGATAAGTACTCGATATATAGTTAGCTATCGATAACAAACAATGACGGTGTGAAAGGCCAGATTTTAGGCAGGCCTAATATCCGGCCTAATATCCAAAAATAATTCATTCATGTTTGCCTTGCACTCATGCATAAGGCATTAAATATTTTGTAAATAAGTGTTTAACATGCTAAATTTAGCAATTATTGATTAAGTGTTCTGTGCAATGCGCTTCTACGCGAGTGAATGTGCATGTGTGTGAAGCAGGGAAAAGCAAATTATGTGCGCCATTTTGAAAAAAAAAAAAAAAACAAAAAAAAAATGTAATTCAATTCGTTTTGTATAGACAACTGATGGCGACCTCCGACATGATGCGGCGCCAGCGCTCCGTCTATTGATTAGACGCCAATCAGTGCGTACGTGAGGTGTCGAGGTGTCGAGGTGCCGCGTGGAGATCGCTGCTGGCAGCTGATCAGGCCGAGCAGTAAATGCAGCGCCGCGAGTCACGTGTTCCGGCGAATAAGACGAATACGAAGAACGTGCATCTACCACATACACACACACACATACATAAAAGCATATGTATGTACA
The DNA here is from genome assembly GCA_020883565.1 of Drosophila pachea. NCBI lineage: Eukaryota > Metazoa > Arthropoda > Insecta > Diptera > Drosophilidae > Drosophila > Drosophila pachea. The sequence continues at coordinate 466,872 of JABVZX010000297.1, forward strand.
TATAAACAGGTTCAGGGTGGGGCAACCTATGACTCAATTGGGCATCGAATTCGAGTCCATAAAATATTTTTATTAGCACATTAAGTCACAGAACGCGTAAGCACCTACCATTAGCATTCATTCATCAAATCATTAGCCAAAATTTAATTATAGAATTCTTATTACTATTTTTATTTAACAATTTTTTTCTTTTTTCATTTGGCCTCTTGGCAACCGGGCATATTGCGTGCAGGAATTGGTTTATAATTGGTACTTACCTTTTGGTATTGTCGTGACGTAGTAGAGGCTCAGTGGTGGCTTTTTCTGCTTCAGCAAATCGGAAACGTACACGTTTCCGGTGTATTCCTCGCACGTATCGTTGCGTCCCTCGCAAACGCCGCATTTGTCTGCGTTGAAATATGAATTTGGATGAAGATGCTCGACTTTCTAACTACAGCTAATAGTGATTACCTAGCCTGGCCATGGAGTTCAGCTCGTTGTCGCAGCCGGCCGGCCGGCAGATGCCGTTGACACATTTGTCGAAACTGTCCACGTTGCAGGTGGTTCCATCTATGACCATATCATTGAGCAGAAAATAGGCGCTGTCGTCCTCCAAACGGCAATACAGCTTGCACTTGTCCGTCACGTGTGTGTTGACTGTGGCATGGGTTTGTTAGTCAGCAGTTGCACTCGTCTGCCGTGCGAATATACTTACGTCCATATTTGGGAATCCATTTGGAGGACGGACTAATTCCAGGTATCTTGAAGTTTCGGCCATTCATGTCGTAGCATTGTTGCTCGCGGGGATCAACGGTGCCTGGAGGGCACGACTGTGTGTTGCACGACCGGTACTTTTTGCGGCTGCCGACACAGTACTTGCCACCATTTTCGGGCTGTGGGTTGTTGCACTCCCGTCGCGATTGTTGGACACCGCCGCCGCATGTGAGGCTGCACGGCGTGAAGGCACTCCAAGGACCCCAGCCACCGTTCACTACCTTGTGGTTGGTGGTGATGCGCGGCACACATTTTCCTTTCTGGCACCAGAAGTTGTTGTTGTTGTCACTGTTGTGGCAGGGTGTGCCATCCGCCCAGGGCAAGTTACTGGAGCGGCACAGTCCATGCGGATGTGTGTTTGCGTTACAGAAAAGCTTCCGGCACTCCACCTCCGACGCGCAGTGGGTACTCTGGTTGCCGTGTATCAGACGACACTGATGGTCCAGAGAGTAGATCTCACCTGGCTGCTTGGTGTTCAGGCTGATGACGTACGAAGATGGTGTATTCTCCAAGCAGGATTTGTCCATTTTTCTGCAAATCAAATTCTACATTAGGATTTGTTCTATAGGGAGCAAGTGTTGGGATTAGTTACTCGAGAAACTCGGAGACGTAGTGCTGCGAGCACTTAGACCATGACCACGGATACATATGATCGCCCATGACGCTGGACATGATGTGAAGCCTGCCTGACATGGTATTGTGTGGCTTGCATCGATCGTCGTCGTCGTGCGGCATATTAAGACTATAGGAACAGAAAAGCAGATGTGGGTTAGAGCAGACGGAGCGCCGCCTTTAAAAGGCAAACGACTTACATGTGGCCCAGTTCGTGGGCAATCGTAAAGGCGGCTGGCAGGCCATTGTCCTGCACTATGGAGCACGAGCGCGCCTTGCAAACGGTTCCCAGCTCAGCCAGACCTAGTGTACTGCATCGCTCCTCCCGCTCGTTGCTGCAAATCTTATCCCTGTGGATGATCCGAAGATGAGTCTATGACGTGGCTTAACTGCGACTCCGACATTACCGTGTAATTAGCATGGCTGTGTCATAGTGGTGGCCACCTTTGGCTAGGAAAGAACAGAAATTCTTCAGTTTCTCGTTGGTCGAGCCCGCGCGTGGTTCAGAGTGCAGCACCATCAATTTGATGAGTGAAATGTGTATCGAGTTGCCAATGCTGGCGTCGGCAAATATGTTCGACACGATCGAGAACAGCGTGATAATATAGAGATTAAGATCATTCTTGTGAAACTCCACCATGGATGGGTCCACGGCAATGAGCACCTCAAGGGTATACACCTGGTTGCCCGTGTTCAGAAAGTGGCGCTTTTGGCGCGTGAGACGCGGCCGGACACTCTCCGCCAGATCAAGTGCCTCGAGCTCCAAATCCAAGTCGGAGACAGCGTGTCTAGGACTGCGCTGTGAATGCCGCCAGACGCGGTGCAAAACGTGGTCGCTGTCCGTCTGGTTAACCGGCTGAATGAGCATCGTGCCGAAACTGGTTTTTATATAACCGGTCTGTGGAATAGGGGAAAGGCGGGACCGCAGTTGGATATTAACTAATTAGCAGTCATATTCAAAAAATATATCGATAAGCATAATTTGCGAAATGTTAATCTTATGCAAATGGCTTTCTGAAGGTCTCAGCTCCAGCTCGAGCTCAAGCACCATCTCCAGCTGATCTAAGCCACCTGCCACCTGCCACCTGCCCCACCTGTCATATGCCACCTGCCGCTGTTAATGTTCATGTTTGGGAATGCCGTGGCTGATCACTTACCATGCCGCTGCAGAGCGAGACGGCAACCGCCGATTGGTTATCGCCATTGACGTAGCCTTTGTAGTAGCAGCCCAGAAAGTGCTCCTTTTCGCCGGGCTCGTTGTCGGACTGCTCGGTGTGGTTGTTCAGTATGCGTATGACCCGAAAGGTGTTGGACGGTATGAACGAGGTGTCCTGATGCAGCACCAAGTGCAGCATTTTGCCAAACACATCGAGCACATACTCCGGATGTGGATCCCAAATCTGACTGGACGTGGTTCGAAAGGTTCCGGTCATACTGAACGCCGACGTTGCATCTACAATAGCCATAATGCCATAGACACATTACTGGGGGCTGTTCACCTATCCGACGCTCTATATTCACTTACCCCTCTGGGTGCTGTTGCTGTCGCTGTGTCGCTTCGATTCGTAGAGCATGTCCTCCTCGTTGAGGCTGATGTTGTGCAGCTTCCTGGGCGTCACAAAGCCGCTGAGATCGTCAGCGTCTGTGCTTTGCATGTTGCTCAGTTCGTAGCCGGTGTTAATATGATTCTCCTTGCTGGGCGTGATTATAATCGTATCGTTTATGAACTGCATCGGTTCATTTATCTCATAGATTCTGGCGGGTCTGGGCCTGTCGCCGGGCGAGCCCCAATTGAAGAAAATCCATAGCCCGAATAGGCCCAGCGCCGACACGCTGATCCATATGAGGGCGTGCTGTCGCCAGTGTGTAGACATGTTGCGGATATATTTATGTTTGTAGAATAACCATTCGCAGGTCTTCTTCAGCACGAGCTGCAAGAGTAGCAAACACAGATGTTGAAAAGAAAGTCATAGCCCACAGCTAAAGTGTGTATCATTGCCCAAGATACGGCTGAAAGTCGAAAGCGCCGCATTTACTTTGCAGCATTTTCTCACATCTCGAATACCGATTGTACACTACGGGGCCTATAGTCGCCGGCAAAGCTGGCCGACCTGAGCACGTTCCACTGACACGCAAATGCGTACACATTATCACTATTGAGAGGGGGCGATTGTGGGCTGAATTTGATTAGAGCGATAAGCCCCTTGAAAGAATTATTGATCAACTGAGAAGGGGGACAGCAAGCTTAGTCTTCAGAAATGAATATATATCTCAAAGAATTTGTTTTCTCTGAATTCTCATTTACAAGTCATGGTCATGTTAATTAACCTTAGTGTGGGCCAGTCCTGTAGGACCCATAGACGTGAGTAGTCCATGCCAGGTGGAAGTCCCCTTCGAATGAATTGCCGTCTCCGTCTACCGTGTTATTAATTTCTGAGTGCGCCAACAATTCGCGCCTGCTTGCCAGCAAAAGAAAAAGAAAATGCAAATTGGATGAAACAGAAGCGAAAAGGAAACCGCTAAGTACCCCCGCGAGCGGACAGTTTATATACACCTAGGTGCCTTTAGTTTGCTAATTTATGTGAGTGACTTTTGTCTGCAGCTCTGGGGCCGAAAATTTGTGAAATTTGTGCATCTAGCGTATCGCCGTGATCAATGTGGCTTTTAAATGCGGTGTCGAAAATTTAATTGAAATTCACCGAAAAAATATTCACAAAATTAGTTGCCAAATCGTTTTGTTGGCTGAAAAATGTCGCATTTTACATAATTTGACGGCAGCTCTGGGTGAACGTGAACTATGTGAACCGGCGCCGCATTTGTTATGCCAACAGATCCCCGACCCCCGTCCACCAGCGCCGGCCGTCTGACACCCAAAACTGGATACCTAGGTGTTCCCGGGTCCACGGATATCCGCTGCGTTCCGTCACAATTTACGATTATGCGCTGAGCTTAATGGACGCGAAAACCTTCAACTTGATGGAGCTCCACGCCCGTGGTCGCTATTGACCTTTTATGTTTGCTGTTATTGGAAATGGTTCAAAGCGATGAGCCATTAAATTGGCACACGATTCGCTTTAACGAGCGCACATTTAGCCAAGATAAATAATATTTCGTCACATTGCACACACACACATATAAATATATATAAATCAGGTGGTGGCTGTGAGCTCCAAATTTTCTGCGAAGCTAGCGTTGCCCCGGCCTGGAGGTGGCATCTTTATGATTGCCTACTTTTCGGGGCTGGCTGTGGTTAACTAAAGCCAGTTATATAACTGCCTTTGAGAATTGTTCTAAGACAGCAAATCACTTCACCGCAAGAGCTCTACCTTCACTCTCTCCACTTTCCACTTATGAGCCGGGCCCTAAATCGTCAACTGCATCGCATAAAGGTTCTCACTGCACTGGAATGGCTTCTGCTTCATTTGGGTCTACACTCGCTCTACATCTATATGCATTGCTTGTGACATTATTTCTTGGTAAATTGTTTACAATCAGTCCGCAGAGTTAACCTGTGTTCACTACAACAAACACTCAGGGTTATCAGCGTGCCTTGCTCAGACGAGCAGTATCTCACTCGCGCCCTCTCCCTCCCTCTCTGCCTTTATCCCTGTGTTTGGCTACACACGCTAATGCATCTATTATCTACATCTTTTGGTGTGAGGCTTATCATAAATTTCGTTTCGATGCTTAAATGGCCGGACCATATGCGATTTGCAATGCTAATAGGGGCCGGGCTCGTTATGTATTTAATTAAAGAGCTATACGTAGCTGATCTCTGTTTACCCCTGCGTTGTTTGGCTGCCAGCTTATTAACTTGTTTTCCTAAAATCACCTCATCAATATGCAAATATACAGTGCGTGCGCTTCTCTTTTATCAGCGACCTCTGATAGCCGTGGCTGTCCGTCCCATTCGCATACGTCCACCTTTATGCGCGGGTAATTCATATAATTTATTATCGAATCAAAGTTGCTCTTCGCCGCTGACTAATTGACCATATAAAAATATATGAAGTGTATGAAGACGAAGAAGAAGAGGAAGAAAGCAACGCACAAAAATATCCAAAAAGAATACCCAAACCACATCCAAGTCGGAGGGCCGCGCGAGAACCTGTTTACACTTGGCCTGCGCTAAAAATGGGCAAGAAACTAGCGATTTGTGTGTCAGCCGATTACTTTGTATTGTGGCGAGTGGTATAATTTATGCCAATGGCTACATTTTTGGCCGACACTCTGTCTGAGGCAGCGGAGCAGTGTGCGGCTGAGGAGATTGAGGCAGCGAGGTGGCGAACCGACGACGCCGTTCAGTCTGTCCCCTCTAGCAGCATGAAGGCCGTTGTTGTCGCGGCCGCAGCTTCGCATTAGGCCAGCACTCGATATTTAGCCACATTTTTGTTGTAAGCCACATATTTTAGCTCTGGCTAATTGGTTGGGGCGTTCGAACAAAGTACCAAGCAATTGAAACACGCGTCAGCGTTTACGTCGCCCGAACAATGCGGCGTATGCGCAACGTTCGCCTAATTATACACCTTGTGTATAATGTGTGTGTGTGTGTGTGTGTGCGTGCGTGCCTGTAATTGTTGTGTGTTCAATTTGTTTTTAATAACTTGATTGGAAACGCCGTCCTGCAATAGATTTGATGCCAGTCTAAAGTGTCAAATAATACGCGTCGTATACGCAATGCTCCGCTTGCGAAGTAGAGAAGAGATCGGCGGCTCAGCCCAACTCGGCCACAAGCAACAAATTATCAAATTAACAAATTAGCAGCTACAATTTGGTATTCACATATTAATTGCCTGACCCATTCCAAGTGTTTATTCGAATGGGGTCTAGCCGAATATGGTTTGAAGCTTTGGCGCATTCTGCTGGCCGTTAGCTCACGATTAATTATAGCCAGGCGCTTTTTCATTGCAACATGCAGTGGCCGTTCATATTCTTCTCAAAAATTGTGTTGTTTGGGATTTTCTTTTTCTATTCGCAGCGAATTTCCATATACAGACACTTCTACAAATCCGGCGCGATTGGATTTATAGCAGCCTTTATGTAATCGACGCGTGACTCCCGGCAACAATTTGGAAAACTGTACGAAATCGAAATGCTTAACATTCGTAACAGAGAAACATATTCGAACCAAAACAAGTATCATATCACCGTTTAATTAGAAAAGAATGTGTAAATATTTTCAAATTTGCATTTGGCCGTTTCCCGGGAAATGTTTTGCCAGTTTACAGCAGCAGACAAACAAATGAAATGCAAAGTTCGAAGGCCGTGGGAAGCACGGCTGAAAAACGAAACCAAAACAAATATATGAAGGTTGCTTTTCCTTCGGAACGCAATAAACTTGCACATCAAAATGTTCCATGGAAATCCCGTGAGCCACGGGCCAAATGCAGAAAAGTTAGCAATCTCGCGTAATCGCCAAAACACTCTCACATAAACAAACAAACAGATCCAATAAGATATTTTCCAATTGGAAGTCGTGGAAGTCTATGTGCAACCTGAAAACTGCATTCAGCCTTTGGCGTGGTGTATCTAAATTGAAATCAGCATTGAACTGAAGTGCATTCAGAACTGAAAGTTCACAATTGAA
>JABVZX010000297.1:502703-516620 GCA_020883565.1 Drosophila pachea
ATTAATAAATATTGATCCTGATTGAATGATGAAAAGCTCACGAATACTCAAATGGGACCCGGCTAGGCCAGGGGCAGCCGCAGGCAGATGGCCAGCTGAAAGAGATGTGAGCCGGGAGCTCTGAACTGTGCCAAACTATTTTTATAGTGAGCTTAGGCTTTGAAGTTCGCTTGACAGCTGCTCAATCAAATCAAATCAAATATTTGGGCTAACTAAACATAAACCTTTTTGACATTCCGCCCGAAGATGTAGCGGCGTGATGTAGCATAGTGTATGAATTCACGATATTCGCAAAATCAAACTCAATTACGTAGGCTGTCAATCAATGGGGCAGGAATCGAATCGAAATCTGTCCAACATGCGTAAGAGCATTTTAGTGTGCCAGTCGAGTCTCTGGCGTATGTATCTTAAAGATACATTTCGCTTAAGTGTACGCCGTACAGCATCCATTCAACCATTAGATCCATTGCACGCGTGCGACGGCACACACGCACACACACATGTGCCTTAGAGAAGTGATCCCTGATGGTGATGGCGTTGACCCCGAGACAACCGCCCACGCAATGCGCAAATGCGTATATACAAACGTATATCTGTAGAAATAGATGATTTCCTATACAGAGTAAGTAAAAACCTTTGCGTGTGTGCGTGCGTGTTTGCCTGCGTGTGTGTGTGGGTGAGGGTAGAGCCAGAAACTAGACACACAGAGCAGAGCAATATCAAGATGGCAAAGACCTCCAATGGATCACTTGAGGACGCGACTTTGATATACACCATTATGCAGCAGAGACTACAAGATACCATATATATATATCTTATCTGAAGCAATATATTGACGAGCTAATTGCGTTCAATGAAACATTTGCCCCATTTCACGCCCATCTTCCACTGGCCTGTTCGACACAAGTTTCGCATTAAACTAATCTATTGTAAGTATATGACAGATATAGCATCCGGATACTGATGAGCGGGAAATTCGTTAAATTTAAGTGCGCGCTGAAATTGAAGCATCATAAAATTTGAGTTGATCAAATCCATTATTGACTGATCTTCAAGGCGAGTGCAGAAAGATATTGGCCACGACTACGCCATGAATGGCTCGAAATGGGAATGAAGATAATATCTGCTGGATCCAATGAAGCCACGAGAAGGAGTCCGCCTTCAGATGGGAGTCGCCCAGCCCCGATACATATGCATACTTCAACTTCTTCTCAACTTACAGCTGCGAATCGTGTGTGTGTGTGTGTGTTTTAATTGAAACATTCTGTTTGTTTTGTTCAATGAATAAAGTGAGACATGCATGTAAAATGTTGAGCCACGTTTAAAAGAAGCGGCCGGCGGCAGCATTTTTGGCCGGTCTCAATGATTTCGCAAAACGTAATTGAATGCACACAGATATGTATGTATGCACTAAATATTAGAAATGAAAGACAACAATTGGCGTAATGCACAACTTGATCTGCGCTTAGTCAGCAGCACGAGCACGAGCTGCCAACCTTCCAACTGCCATGGAACGGAGTACTTCGTATTTCGCCCATTGCGCTGGCTGGCAACCGTTGTGAGCGGCTCGGCTTTGGCCCAAGCTATGGATATATGCATACATATGTGAAATGGGCTTATTCCACATAATTGTGCAGGGCACTCAATCAAACACACACACACACACACACACGTACGTACGTTCAGCTGGCTCTCAGCACTTGGCACTTGGCACTTGGCGGCTGGCTCTTCGATTGATCCTAGGCTGAGATTGTTGCAGCTGTTGCCTTGCAGTCGCTTCTTCGTCTTGCATTGCGCCTAAGGCAGCCAGAGAAAAATAAGTACAAGAAATACAGCTGACTTAACACCTTCGGCTGTCTTGAACTATCGACTCGAAGCATTTGAGGCGCATTTTAATTACATGTTACATGTTGCTCTTCGCCAGTTTCTTGCATAATGCCGCTGAGGGGATTAGCCAGCTGCAGCAATATTTGCAGCCACAAGCACAATAGAACAAGTCCGAATTATGGTCTACTGGATATCCAGTCTGTTGAGTTGACTCGAACAAGACTGCCAATCCAAACACCAGAGAATATACCCTAGTATTGTCAACTTTATTGTAGGGTATTTTGCAACTTGCTTGAACCAAGGAATCCCAGCTCTGTTGTATCTGCATATCTGGCAAAGTCGCAGCGCGATTCTTGTCGCCATTCATTATGGAATTTATATACTACACACACACATACACACATGTATGTATGTATTAGCATATTTCAAACACAATTGACCTTTGCCACAGCAGACCAGCAGAACAATGACGACGCCTGGAAGCCAGACCCCAGAGAAATTAATTATAGTCTTGTAAATTGTCATGAACAATATTATTAATTGATCGCAGATAAACTGACTATGTCTGTCGAAACAATATAAAGTAACGGCTTAAATGAACAGCATTTACAGCTGGCGCCAGGCGGAAGTCTTGGCTGGAACCGCGTGAGACAGATCTGCGAAGAAATGACTTCTGTTTGCTACATGAATAACCCAAATATGTTGGAATTCAAGAAGGTATAGACTTCGATAAGTAGCATCGCAAGATCTGATATTTCCCTTCGTGAGTAAGAGGTAAGAATTATCGGACATTCCAGAGCTAAAAGCCGAGCCGCAAGCGATTTCATTAAATTTAGATCTCTATCGAAGATAAGATTATTTTAACGCAATGGAGTTTTCGGTAAGCGAATTACCATATTATTATCATTATGGCTATTCCGATCAATTTGGTTACTCAGGTATGGAACAACCAATTGATTTTTTATTCAAGAAGATTATGTATCTAAATGTTAGTAATGTGTGATAGATGGAAAAATATATAGTTTGGTTTCTGACAGCTTGATTCGATTATCATGTGTTGTGGCTTGAGTGTTGCTCGGAGTTCCAGCGGCCTTTTCCAACACTGCTCGATGACAGTCCGAAAAGGGTCTGGCGTGCAAACGAAAACCAGTTTGAACGAGACCTACCCACTGAACAGTCGTAAAGAATGTATGAGGACGAGGACGACGAAACGGGTTACCAGGACAACGAGGACGAAAACAAAGAGTCGCTGAAACAAAAGCAAAGGAAGCAAAAGCGTCCAGCTGCAAATGTCCAAAAACCGAATAACGGTACGGGCGTTAAGGCCACTGTTAGCTACTTTACCTTATGCATTACGGGCCAAATAGTTTCGGCCATGTTCCCACTCGGCCCCGACAAGGACTACGTATTCTGTCGATACGAGCTGGTGGCCGGCCCGGACTGGCAGCTGAGCTCTGGGCCACAGCACGGCATCACTCAGATGTCGACCAATAAAAAAGGCCATTTTAGCGACAAAATCATCTTCAATATGCCCATCGAGGTCACCTATAAAAGCACCAGTCCATTTGGTTGTAAGTCTCGGATGGTTTGGCCAGATGCAGTTGCTCTTACTCCATTCTTTTCTACAGGGCCGCAGATCCTGGTCAGCGTGTTTGGAAAGAATGGTAACGAGAAGGAGAGTTTGTTGGGCTACGCCCACGTCTATATGCCCATCTTCGGAAGCAGCCAACAGGACGATCCTGCGTCCAGCTTAAACCAAGCCCCTATTCTAACTCCCAGGTGCCCAAATATGCTGGGGGATGTGATCAGTTGGCTGCTGCGACGCCCGCCGGAGCTCAAGAATCCCAAAATACTGCTCGACAGTGCCCAGTGCAAGGGTAAGCACACAGAACTTTGCAGCTCCACCTTCCTATATGTCCACTTTCAGGGCTGTCTATGGAATCCTACGGAACTATGGAATTCAACTTGCATGCGGTCATGCGAGGAGCTCGTAAGCTGGGCTACAACTGGCACACCTGAATCTCGATATCGGAAACATAGGTACCTATAGATAGACATATTTATACAGGTGTGAATAAACGTGAGACAAAGGAAAAGTTTTGTGCTAATCTAATTGGTCGACTGGGATGGGGATGGGATATGAATCGTCTTAGGCTGCCTTAAACTTGACCATGACTCGGACGACTTGGCTGGCTAGCATGTCGCGTTTGTCGCTGTCCGCGCTAATCCGATGCAACAAATTTACGGCGATTGGGAAACAAATTTAGTTACTTTGGATTGGACAAGTGCTCGATAATTGGATTAGGTGGCAATTAGTCTAAGACTGGCTGCACTCAAGTGTTTGCTGAGGGCAAGCCGTATATAAAGACGGAACAATTGCCCGGCCCAGGGCAGTCGCGTCCAGTCCGGCGCCAAGAGTTATCTTGCAACAGTGGCACCTGCTATGGATAGCCGTGCGGATTAGCTATCCTTATTACCAACCTAAGTACAAACCAAGTTCGATCGCTGAAGATATTTGGAGTCTTTAGACTTGGACGAAGCGAAACTACAGCTACGTCATGATAAGTCTAAACTATCCAACCTACGCCCATATGCGGGATGGCAACAATCTCAGCCTGGCGGAGAGCGTGCCGGCCGAAATTATGCACATGGTGGACCCCTACTGGTATCAGTGGCCCCCAATGGAGCCCATGTGGTTCGGCATAATTGGTTTTGTCATCGCTGTGCTGGGGTAAGATGAAAATTGCTAGGTCGATAGTTGAATATGTCAATTAATTTGGACAATTATTGGGCATAGCATCATGTCGCTGATGGGCAACTTTATTGTTATGTACATCTTTACGTCATCCAAGGCGCTGCGAACGCCATCGAATATGTTTGTGGTCAATCTGGCCTTCTCCGATTTCATGATGATGTTCACCATGTTCCCACCCGTCGTCCTCAATGGTTTCTATGGCACCTGGATAATGGGCCCGTTCCTGTGCGAGGTCTATGGCATGTTTGGTTCCCTATTCGGATGCGTATCCATTTGGTCGATGACCCTGATTGCCTACGATCGCTACTGTGTCATTGTGAAGGGCATGGCCCGTAAGCCACTGACGGTCACATCGGCCGTGCTTCGCTTGCTAGTCGTGTGGACCATCTGCCTCACGTGGGCACTCATTCCCATGTTTGGCTGGAACCGATATGTACCGGAAGGAAACATGACGGCCTGCGGCACGGATTACTTTGCTAAAGATTGGTGGAACCGATCCTACATCATTGTCTACTCCATATGGGTCTACCTCACGCCACTCCTAACTATCATCTTCTCCTATTATCACATCTTGAAGGTGAGTAGCTAAAGCTACGTCAGTTTCTTTCGGGGACTCTATTTCCCGGTGATTACCACAGGCAGTGGCTGCCCACGAGAAGGCCATGCGTGAACAGGCCAAGAAAATGAATGTCGCTTCTCTGCGGAACACTGAGGCAGAGAAGAGCAAGGCCATTGAAATCAAGTTGGCCAAGGTAGCATTGACGACGATTTCGCTTTGGTTCTTCGCCTGGACGCCCTACACTATCATTAATTATGCGGGCATCTTTCAGTCGATGCATCTGTCCCCGCTGGCCACAATTTGCGGCTCAGTTTTCGCCAAAGCCAATGCCGTTTGCAATCCCATTGTTTACGGCTTAAGGTAGAGTATTGAAAGAGACAACAAACAGGCCATCATTTGTATAACTTTCTCTCCGACAGCCACCCCAAGTACAAGCAGGTGCTCAAGGAGAAGATGCCTTGCCTGGCCTGCGGCAAGGACGAATTCACCTCGGACTCCAGGACCCAAGCCACCGCAGAGATTAGCGAATCTCAAGCATAGACAAAGATACGACGACTGCAGCTAACAAAGAAGTTGACGACTTGTGATGTTTAGACACAGGAACTGACAGCTTTATGAGATTAAGGTCAACAGGTATACTGAAGTGTGGACCCATGAACATACAGAAAAATCTAAAAAAGGTTAGCATTTAAAAAAAAGAGAACATTTAAATAAACCAACTGCAAATGATACAAAATCACAAAAGTCCCGGAAGATTAAGTTGAGAAGGTCTCGATTGCTTTTTAAAGCATTTGCCCCAAATGATTAATTCGCCCTTTTATTGAAAAATTAACAGCTCAAACAGTCACAGCGTCGTCCATTTTTGTGCCGGCATCGTGTGGGTGGATCTGATGGATGTGTATTAACCATAATAGGTATTCATGTCAAAGTCGATGAGTGTGTTGTTGTGGCGACGCTCGCGAAGTTCCTGTGTGAAGAGCGCACGTCCCTGCAGCAATATAAAGTCGATGAGCCGCTTATTCGAGCTGAGACGCAGTGCATCGGGATCGGTGCGTTTGCGGAGATAATTGAAGCAACAGGTTCTATTGATGAAGAATTTTTAGTGAAACTATTGCGACTAGTGACGTGAACTACTAACCGAAAGTGTTTCGTTCCACACGCATTGGTACACTCCTTACCACAGGAGTCGCATTGTATGGCATTCGAGCAAGCGAAACACATGAGGCACATGACTTTGGTTTGTGATTGTCAGTTGGTTATTCAATATAGTATCCACTCAATACTCACATAGCACTATGATCTGGAGATGCATTTCGTTGCGGTTCGTCTGTACGTTGGTAAGGAAATGCAGCTCACCAAATTGGGAAACACATAGGAAGTCTTATGGTGGTCTCACCCGTGGCATACAGCAGCAGCAACTGAAAGGAATGAGCTCTGAGTGTATCCGCTTTTATACACTTCCATAGATCCAACAGAACACCAACACACAGAAATTACCCCAACAGTTAAATTCAAAGTGGTCATCCAAGCATGCTTCGGGCCACTAACCAAAGGAGTACATCCAAGTGTACGGACATGTGATGCATAATAAATTATTCTCAGACAGACGCTTTACGCTGGACAATTGCTACTTGCGCAACAAGTTTATGTAGCATACTTTAGACGACTTTTGCAGTTTTCTATGTGTGGGTGTGTATGGGTGTATGGGGCTGCGGTAATCAAAGCAATTTCAAACAGCTTTTACAAGTTTTGAGGTGACCGGCCAACAATCAAGCCATGCATGTAAATTAGGGGAGGAAAATATCTATATCTATATCTACCTAAAGATAAAACTTTATATTTAATATGCATATCACGCAAAGGCATATTCCTGATCTGATTCAATTTCAATTTCTTAGCAACAAATTCAAATTCTTTACGATATAATATAAGCGACATACGATATTCATATGCCATATGAAAGGCCAAATAGGTGGCAACGCTGGTTTGACCGAACAGCTGTTCAACAACAGCTGCGGCAGCAACGCACCGATTTTGTATTCAACCATTTTAGATTCACCGATTAAATTTAACAGACACTAGTTAACTAACTAACCATGTGGGAACCACCTCGACTAAGTGCTTCACTTCGTGCCAAAACTGAACTCGAATCGAGAGCTCACCGCTACAACGGCCTCAGACATGCCATTGCTGAGACCATAGTGTCCACGACGACACAAAAAGAGTAAGCAACATCTGATGAAATTCCACTAACATATGGCTGGCTCTATGCTCATGTGTATGCTTATATGTTTCTTTCAGGAAATCTGAACAAACGGTAGCAAAGCTACTGGCACAATTGCCAACAAAAAAGCAACCGGAGGCGAAAGTTCAACTGCAGAAGCTGCGCAATCTAGTTCAGGAATGTATGGGCTACGAGGAGCAGCCACAAGTGGTGGAACACGCGGCGCTATATCTATTCTGGCTATTGCTAGATGAGCGAGTGCTTCGAGTGGCCACCACTAACCGGTTACGCACAATGTTTGGCAATACATTCGACCGGAAGAGAAGCCAAATACACAACTGTGTTTTGGCAGTGAGTGACGCATTGGAGGAACACGAGCTCCATGCCTTGAAGCAATGGCGACAATCCCAACAAAAAGCTCCGAAAGAGCGTCCACTTTGGGGCGAAGATATACGCGTTAACTGTACACCAGCAGTGTGGCTGGATGTTGGCTTGCTGACAAACCTGTCGCCCGATGCATTGCTTAAAAATCGAGTTGTCAACAAATTTACCATGAAATATAAGAACAGCAATGCTTCTGAGCCAGCCCCAGTGGCTACTAAGAGTGCCTTTAAGCTTAGCTCTGAGCTGGAAACACTGCTAGGAATCGCGCAGAAAGTTGAAGATGACTTGTTATTGCATCGCGTAGGCGATATGCTTGGTTCCAAGCGCAGCAGTGAAGATCTGCAAAACGATCTTATGGAACTACTGGGATTTGAACACTTCGAACTAGTTGGAAAGCTGTTACAAAATCGCACTAAGATTGCGCAGCAGTTGGAGCAGTATGCAGAAAAATACCGTCGTGTCAAGCAAGTAAAACTTAAGCGGCAGCAGAATCCGACGAATAGTGAAAAACGTCCCACGGTGGCCAGCGCAGTTGTGGTGCAGTCGGCACAGGAGAAACAGTTGGGTAAACTGCAGCGCCGCGAGGAGAAGAAATTACAGCGCATCATACGAAGCTTGAAAGACGATGACAAAGATGAAGATGCTGGTGGCGCGGTAGCCATATCCGCACAACAGCTTCGCATGCAACATCAACGCAAACTGTTGGAGGCTGCACAACGTGAACCTCTCTTGCTTACCACCAAGGCCGTAAAGGCGGAGCATTCCACCCATACGCCGCCTGTGCACTATCCATATGTATTTGATAGCCAACGAGAGGCAAAGCAGCATGCCGGATTTATAGCTGGCAGTCGGATTACCTTGCCTGACAATGCACAGCGCATAGATAATAAACAATGGGAGGAGGTGAAAATTCCAGCTAGTGAGCCACCACCATTGACCGTGGGCAACCAGCGAATTCAAATTACAGAGTTGGATGACATTGGACAAATGGCTTTTGCCAATTGCAAAGAGCTGAACCGCATACAATCCGTGGTTTATCCAGTGGCATATCACAGCAATGAGAATATGTTGGTGTGTGCGCCCACTGGTGCGGGAAAGACGAATGTAGCCATGTTAACCATTGTACATACTATCCGGTGCCATTTGGAACAGGGTATCATCAATCGAGATGAATTCAAAATAGTGTATATTGCTCCCATGAAAGCGCTGGCTGCCGAAATGGTAGAGAACTTTTCCAAGCGCTTGAAATCGCTGCAAATAACCGTGCGAGAGCTGACTGGTGATATGCAATTGACCAAAGCAGAGATGGCTGCCACGCAAATACTGGTGACCACGCCCGAGAAATGGGATGTAGTTACCAGAAAGGGTATGTGATGAATTCAAAAAATCCTTTCAATTAATCTTACAGCATAATTACGGTTCACAGGCAGCGGAGATGTGGCACTAATCAGTCTTGTCAAGTTGCTCATTATTGATGAAGTGCATCTACTGCATGGTGAGCGTGGGCCCGTCGTAGAGGCTATAGTGGCGCGGACATTACGTCTTGTAGAGTCTTCGCAATCGATGATACGCATAGTAGGCTTATCCGCCACGCTGCCAAACTACATCGATGTGGCCCACTTTCTGCGTGTGAATCCCATGAAGGGTCTGTTCTATTTTGACTCGCGCTTTCGACCTGTACCCTTGGATACTAACTTCATAGGCATCAAATCGGTAAAGCCTCTGCAGCAAATCGCAGACATGGATCAGTGCTGCTACCAGAAATGCTTGGAAATGGTACAGCACGGACATCAGGTCATGGTCTTCGTGCATGCACGTAATGCCACTGTGCGTACGGCGAATGTGCTGCGGGAGTTGGCCCAGCAAAATAATACCAGCGCATTGTTCTTACCAAAGGACAGCAATGCGCACAGTCTGGCCTGCCGATCCATACAGAGGAGCAGAAATAAGCAACTAGTGGATCTATTTTCATGTGGTCTGGCAATGCATCATGCTGGAATGCTGCGTGCCGATCGTCAATTGGTGGAGAAGTATTTTGTGGACGGGCATATAAATGTACTTGTCTGTACCGCCACGCTTGCGTGGGGTGTCAATCTTCCTGCCCACGCGGTCATTATACGAGGCACCGATATATACGACGCGAAGCATGGCAGTTTTGTCGATTTGGGAATACTGGATGTACTACAGATATTTGGACGTGCAGGTCGTCCACAATTCGATAAAAGCGGAGTTGGCACCATTATTACCACTTACGACAAGCTCAATCATTATCTGTCCCTGCTGACCAATCAATTCCCTATTGAATCGAATTTCGTACAGTGTTTGGCTGATAATCTAAATGCCGAAATCGGACTGGGTACCATTTCTAACGTAGAGGAGGCCATCGAATGGCTGAGCTATACGTGAGTAACATTGTATTCATCGTATTCTGCTCACTAAAGAATTTGATTTCTAGGTATCTTTTTGTACGAATGCGTATTAATCCACACGTATACGGGATTGAATATTCTGAACTGCACAAGGATCCGACATTAGAGGCGCGTCGACGTGCTTTGATAATGGCAGCGGCGATGAACTTGGACAAAGCGAAAATGATGCGATTTAATCAGCGCACCATGGATATGAACATTACTGATTTGGGGCGCACGGCATCACATTTCTATATCAAGTACGACACAGTGGAAACATTCAATGAATTGATGAAGCCATATATGAACGAATCCGAATTGCTGGCTATGATGTCGCAGGCGCAGGAGTTCCAACAGCTTAAAATCCGTGATGACGAGCTCGAGGAACTGGATGAACTGAGACAATACTATTGTAAATTGAAGACTTTCGGGGGCAGTGAGAATGTCTGTGGCAAGGTATATCTTTACAGCAATCCATGTTGAAATGAGTTGCCTAATTGACTCCTTTGTGGTTTCCAGGTGAACATATTGATTCAAACATATCTTTCCAATGGATATGTGAAGTCCTTCTCACTCAGCTCCGACATGTCGTATATTACCCAAAATATTGGTAGAATTGCTCGTGCTCTTTTCTCCATTGTGCTAAGGCAAAACAATGCTACTCTGACGGGGCGAATGTTGCAGCTATGCAAGATGTTTGAACGCAGGCAATGGGACTTTGACAGTCATTTGCGCCAGTTTCCTGCAATTAATGCAGAGACCATTGACAAGCTGGAACGTCGCGGATTGAGTATTTATCGACTCAGAGAGATGGAGCAACGAGAGCTGAAAGAGTGGTTACGCAGCGATCGATATGCGGATGTTGTAATACGCTCAGCCCGGGAACTTCCACTGTTGGAAGTGGAGGCAACTTTACAACCAATTACTCGAACTGTGCTACGCATCTCGATTACCATTTGGCCGGATTTTAAGTGGAATGATCATGTGCACGGCAAGACGGGTCAAAACTTTTGGCTCTGGATTGAGGACCCTGAGTCTAATTATATATACCATTCGGAACTGTTCACAATAAGTCGGAAATGTGTGTTTAGCGAGCAGTCACAACAGCTTGTTATGACCATTCCATTGAAGGAGCCACTGCCTCCTCAGTACTATATACGAGTCAGCAGTGATAGTTGGCTTGGCAGCACCACTTGTGTGCCATTATCCTTCCAACATCTAGTGCTACCCGAACATCATCCGCCATTGACTGAGCTATTGCCGCTGCGTCCACTACCAGTCTCCAGCCTACATAACGCGCTATACGAATCGCTATACAAATTCACCCACTTCAACCCGATACAAACGCAAATCTTCCATTGCCTCTACCACACGGACAATAATGTCCTTTTGGGCGCTCCAACAGGTAGTGGAAAGACAATTGTGGCCGAAATTGCAATTTTCCGTGCGCTAAACCTGCAGCCCAAATGTAAGGTGGTTTATATAGCCCCTCTTAAAGCTCTTGTTAAAGAACGCATTGGAGACTGGCAGCAGCGCTTCGAACGCTCCTCACTAGGGCTTAAAGTAGTAGAACTGACTGGCGATGTTACTCCGGACATTCAAGCTATTCGGGAATCTCAGTTGATTGTGACAACGCCGGAAAAATGGGACGGTATCAGTCGCTCATGGCAGACGCGCGAATATGTTCAACACGTGTCGTTGATAGTGATCGATGAGATACATCTCTTGGGAGAAGATCGTGGACCAGTAATTGAAGTTATTGTTTCCCGTACAAACTTCATTACGTCCCATACGGGACGCTCCATACGCATTGTGGGCTTGTCGACCGCGCTGGCCAATGCTCAAGACTTGGCCAACTGGTTGGGTATTAAGCGCATAGGTCTGTACAATTTCAAGCCATCAGTGAGACCGGTACCTCTCCAGGTACACATCAATGGGTTCCCTGGGAAACACTACTGCCCACGAATGGCTACAATGAACCGACCAACATTCCAGGCCATTCGCACCTACTCCCCGTGCGAGCCCACCATTGTCTTTGTCTCATCACGTCGGCAAACGCGTCTCACGGCTCTGGATCTAATCACTTTTGTGGCAGGCGATGAGAACCCCAAACAGTTTCTGCATATTGCCGAACACGAAATGGACTTGATTCTCCAGAACATACGCGATCAAAACTTGAAGTTCTGTCTAGCATTTGGCATCGGCCTGCATCATGCTGGTTTGCAGGAGCCGGACCGCAAATGCGTTGAGGAGCTCTTTTTGAATCGAAAGATACAAGTCCTAGTGGCCACTGCCACACTTGCTTGGGGTGTCAATTTGCCTGCCCATTTGGTGGTCATCAAGGGCACGGAATACTTTGACGGCAAGGTGAAAAAATATGTCGACATGCCTATAACGGATGTGCTACAAATGATGGGACGTGCTGGGCGACCGCAGTTCGATAATGAAGGCGTTGCGGTAGTTCTGGTCCATGATGAGAAGAAGAACTTTTATAAGAAATTCCTCTACGATCCGTTCCCGGTAGAGTCCAGTCTGCTGGGAGTTCTGCCTGAGCATATTAACGCGGAAATAGTTGCTGGCACAGTTCAGACCAAGCAGGCGGCATTAGACTATCTGACATGGACATACTTTTTCCGAAGACTCCTCCGGAATCCATCCTACTATCAATTGGAGTGTGTGGAGCCAGAGAACATTAATGCTTTTATGTCCAGTCTGGTGGAACGAGTGGTCTATGAGTTGGCAGGAGCCGCCTGCGTCGTTGAACGCGAAGGCCAATTGGTGCCCACGTTTCTGGGGCGTATTAGCTCCTATTACTATTTGTCGTATCGCACAATGAAGCATTTTTTGGACGACCTACAGCCTGGTATGAACACCAAGCAGGTGCTCCTAGCCATTTCCGATTCATATGAATTTGATCAGCAACCTGTGCGCCACAACGAGGACAAACATAACGAAGAATTAGCCGAAAGGATTCGCTTCCGCCCGCCATCTGCCAGTTGGGACTCGCCTTACACAAAGACATTCCTGCTGTTGCAAGCACACTTTTCGCGTCAGGAGCTGCCCAATTCTGACTATCTGACAGACACCAAGTCGGCGCTGGACAATGCCACACGTGTCATGCAAGCCATGGTCGACTACACAGCAGAGCGCGGTTGGTTATCGACAAGCCTGGTTGTGCAGCAACTGATGCAGTGCGTCATTCAAGCTCGCTGGTTTGATGCCTGCGAGTTTCTTACCTTGCCCGGTGTTAGCGAGATCAACATGGATGTGTTCCTGAATATAAAACACGATAATTATAACTACTTAACACTGCCCGTGCTTAAAGAGATATGCAGAAATGACTATGAGGTACTCGCGAAACCATTGCGCGATGCCTTCGAGGAGTATGAAATCGAGCAGATTTACAAGGTAAGTCTTAAATGTGAATAATCATTTTTGGATGCAATTTTAATTCTTTTTTTTGCCAGGTTATTCAAGATTTGCCAGAAATATCACTGCAAATATTCGTAGAGGGTCGGTTTATGGAAGACGAGTATGCCAAGCGGCCCTTATCAATCACCGAAGGCACAGTCATCTGGACACCTCTGCATGCCAATGAGGACTATGTACTGTGTGTCGATATGCAACGCCTTAATGTGGCCGGACAACGGAGAACAGGCGGCCAAGGATACACCGTGCACTGTCCCAAATATCCGAAACCCAAGAATGAAGCTTGGTTCTTAACACTCGGCTCTCAAGCCAACGACGAGCTGCTGGCAAT
>JABVZX010000297.1:516678-529518 GCA_020883565.1 Drosophila pachea
CCGCGACGCGGACGTCTGCAACTCACCTTATATCTCATGTCCGACTGTCTGATTGGATTCGATCAGCAATATGACCTGCATTTCGAAATCATCGATTCAAAGGCATAAACGCACCCCACATCGCAGCCTGTCTCTTGACTGAAGGCAAACACCATCATATTTAGGTAGTAAGTAGTTAAATCAGCTGTGCTGTTTGTACTGTACACATACCTAAATACTTACATATACGCAATAGTAGTTAATTTTACATATTTATTGTGTGATTCCCCAACATATGTCTAACATTTTTATACTCCCTGGCTGTCGGGGCTATTATGTTAAGTAGCGTATTTAAGGCGACAACTAAATAAACTGTATTATTTCCATGGCTCAAAATCATAATATCTTCAGTTGTTTATATACAGTTCTCCCGCTCTTGTGCTGTGTCTCCCTAACAGTGCTCGACGCACTTAAATCGCATACTCCTGTTATGAAATTGAAAAAGTATATAAATACTGCCCCCAGTGAATCGATTGCAGTCAAACGCGTTTAGTATTTCATCGCGTCGGGTTCTCTTTGATCGTCGGAATGTTATCGCTTATTTTACTGACCTTAACGATCTTGACGTTGGGCTGGTATTATCTAAAGCACCATTATTCATATTGGGAGCGTAAAGGTTTTCCATATGACAAGAATATTAACATTCCATTTGGATGTCTCGGCAGCGTCTGGAGAAGAGAGAAAGCCATGGGCTTAGCTCTTTACGATGTGTACTTAAAGAGTAGGGAGCGTTTTGTTGGTACTTTTCTGCTCTTCCGACCCGCTGTTTTGGTGCGAGATGCTGAACTGGCACGCCGTGTATTGGCCCAAGACTTTGGCAGTTTTCACGATCGCGGCATCTATGTGGATGAGAAGAACGATCCACTGTCCGCGTCTATCTTTGCTCTGCGTGGCCAAAGCTGGCGTTCCATGCGCCACATGTTGTCGCCTTGCTTCACGTCCGGCAAGCTGAAGGGCATGTACACTACTTCAGAGGATATTGGCAATAAAATGGTGAAACACTTGCAGAGCATTCTGCCCGAGCATGGTTCTAAGGAGGTGGATATGAAGGAAGTGCTGCAAGTCTATGCAATCGATATCATTGCCTCAGTTATATTCGGACTGGACGTGAACAGTTACGAGCAGCCAGGCAACAAATTCAGAACTCTTGTGACCCTAGTAAGACGCAATAATCGATTTTCTGTGCTCTTCAGCATGACGATATTCCTGGTGCCCTCGTAAGCAATTAGCATGGGATTGGTATGGGCCAAATGATGAAGAACTTTGTTATTGCAGCGTCCCAAAGTTCCTCTTTCGCATTGGCCTAAAGAATCCAATTGGACAGGCCCTGTTGGCTATCATCAAGGACACCATTGACTACCGAGAACTGCATGGCATTGTACGCAAGGACATGCTGCATTTGCTCATGCAACTGAGAAACAAGGGCAGTGTTGAGGTCGATGACACTAAAAGCTGGAGCCTTCAGACCTCTGAAGATGGTGAGCTCCCCAATATGGCTTTTAGCTAAAACCTGGATATATAGTTCCCCACTCATTATCAGGCCACTTGAAAAGCATATCCCTGGAGGCCATCACCGCTCAAGCTTTCATTTTCTACATAGCCGGACAGGAGACCACGGCTTCGACGGCAGCATTCACAATCTTTGAGCTGGCCCAGTATCCAGAACATCTGCAACGCTTGCAAGCCGAAGTGGATGAGAATCTCAAGCAGAACAATGGCAATATTCCCTACGATGTGCTCAACAAGATGGAATTCCTGGATCTGTGTGTCCTGGAAACAATGCGAAAATATCCGGGCTTGCCTCTTCTCAATCGTGAATGTACACAAGACTACACGATACCGGAGACAAACCACGTTATTAAGAAGGGCACTCCGGTGATAATCTCGCTGCATGGTATTCATCACGACGCCGAGTACTTCCCCGATCCTGAAAAGTACGATCCGAATCGTTTCGCGGAAAATACCAAAAACTACAATCCCGTAGCCTATATGCCCTTCGGTGAGGGTCCTCGCATATGCATTGCCCAGCGCATGGGGCGTGTCAACGTTAAATTGGCCATCGTCAAGATTCTGCAGCACTTCAATATCGAGGTGATGGCCAAGACAGAGCTGGAGTTCCAAAACGCGGGAATTGCGTTGTTGCCCAAAAATGGTGTCCAAGTTCGACTTTCCAAACGCGCAATCAGCTAAACAGATAACCATTTCCCAGCCAATTTAATCGCTTTACATATAACTGATAGGGACTAAGCTCGTTCTTATCAGGCGCAAAAACAAATTCGCCATTCTTGAATAGAGCCAAACCGTTTATTAAATGCAGAAATAATGCTTCTGCATGAGTAAATGTATATTTGTATATATTTATAGATATATTATATTATTTACATAACGCAATTCGCAATGCATTTGTTACTTGGGGGAAATGATCCTTATCTCGTAGAGGGTCGTATTAGTTGTTTTCACGCTGTTCCAGCTGCTGCTGCTGCTGTTCGTTCTCGAGCATTTTCTGCTTGTTCTTCTGCCTGAAGATCTCCTTGCTGGCCTCCTTGATGGCCTCGAAGATCTTGGCCTGCGACATGATTTGCTTCTGAACATTCTCCACAGCTGGCTCCGCATTGATGTCGATCAGATCGCTTAAGCCCTCGGAAAGATACTCATTGTTGTACGGTTTCTCCTCGATTTCGTTGCGTTTGATGAGCGAAAATGGCGGATACGAAGGGTAAGAAGTCCGCTTACGACCGCAGCCTAGAATTATGGGCCATTCAGTGGACAGTAAAGGGATATCATAATGCCGGCCCGAGTTACCTGTGAAAGCATTGCAAAAGGGCCTTTTCTCGTACTTCCATTGTATAACGCCGCTGAGTTTGTGCTGTGAGAGAATCGAGATTGCTATTAGCATAAAAGGTATATAAATTTCATATTTCTCTCTGGGAACTTATACTCTCAATATGTGAAGAGAGTATTATAATCAGCACTTAAAAATTTAACGACCACTCCGTTTAGATCAAGTTATTAAGAACTTATATAAAACGTTAACTGCACTTAAAAATCCATTGTCCTGGCGAGCTTTTATTACATTCGTTTACTCACATTCATTTCATTGTTTTCGGTTTCTAGCGAGGCATTCGCCGTGTATAAATACATAGAAATCACAGCTAGGTAAAGGAAAATCTCCACACTCGTTTTCATGTTGATGCCAAGCAGCTTTCAATTTTTTCCAACTAGAACTGATATAATCCGTTTAGCGCCTGCACCGCTTAACGCTTGACAAGCAATTGATGGCAAGTGGCGTTCGCGAGCCTCGGTCAACATGTCGGCTACGCAATGTGAAACTTGTTCCTTTCAGGATATGACAGGACTGCCCGCTGCGCAGCGAATGTATTTTGGTTGCCACTTAATAGCATTTTGTGTTTTTCCCGACCTTACCCAGAGACCGCCCACTTGTCCAACGCGTCAAAGTTTGACGTTTGGCCTTAACCAAGGCTTAAGTGGCTTATTCCACCAATGTGGCTAAAACTTAAAGGGGGAAAACTTCATGCCACAAGAAAAAAAGAGGGATCGTCAAATGTATGTACATATTTTTGGCAGTGTAATTGCAACGACGCATTGCTCTCGCAAGAGAGCTGTGAGATGTCTTTCTATTTTTAAAGAACCGACACGAAAACCCACTCGCTGCGATATTCATATATATAAGTATATTCATATGTGTATGTTGAGGCGTATATACGAAGACGAATAGGAACACGAATACGAATACAATATATTCACCGGTTTTTGTTGCTACGCATGCATTTCCCGATAGTTTTCCTCACGCTTCCTCAGGAATTTTCGGCAAAAACAGCGGGCAATTTCGAACCGATTCTCAGTGGATGCGGATCGTGTGAAGACGGCTCGCGGCGATCATTTTATATAAAATAAAAGAAATCCAACTAAATATACGGACAATATACAAACAATTTGTGCGTTCTCTTGTGTATAAACAAGACGGAGAAAAATAATATAAGATCTGTAGAAATATTTGCGGCACGCTTTTATTTACGTTCGATCTGTGTCGACATCGTTGGAATTTCTGTGCCATCAACCCCAAAATAACCTGTGAGTAATTAAGAATAACCATAAATTTTATCATTTGAGTGGGAACGATAAGTCCAACTCATGGGGACACGTCTATAGCTCCTGTATCTGTTGCCTAGTTCAATTGCTCCGAATCTCTTCACTTTTTTTTTGTAATTTTTCGACACTTTTCTTGTGTCGGCTCTAAGTGAGGCACTAAAAATACCTCAGCTATTTTCGTGGTTTTCACAAACATTTTCATTCGCATGTCGCACGTTTGACAATTTTCCAGTGCTGTTGCCCATTTGCAACCTTTGTTTATAATAAACGGAAAATTGCGAAAATCGTAATCAATTGCGATGTTGAAATTATAAACATTTCGGCACGAGTGCCCATTTGCGATCATCTCTCTTCAGATTTACAGCGTACACACACACATACATATATAGAGAGATATGTGTGTGTGTGCGTGAAAGAAAGGTGTTCGTAAA
The DNA here is from genome assembly GCA_020883565.1 of Drosophila pachea. Lineage (NCBI taxonomy): Eukaryota > Metazoa > Arthropoda > Insecta > Diptera > Drosophilidae > Drosophila > Drosophila pachea. Next base: position 521,259 of record JABVZX010000297.1, read on the forward strand.
AAATAAATTGGTATTAAAAGAACAATTTGGTTGCAGCGCAACAAGGAAAATTGTCTCGAATGACGTTGCTGCCGCCTCGCCATCGTCTTCGGCTGCGGCTGCTGTGGCTGCTGCTGCTGCGGCTGCTGCTGCAGTCGCGACTTTTGTTTTGGCGTCGCCTTTGTATTTATAAATATGAAAATTTATTTAATTTAATTTTCTCACTCAACTATTTATAGACGGACATGTCAGAGCCCACAGCCCAACAACAGCCGTCACAGAATGGCAAAGAGCGTTCCAAGTCCACCGAGGAGAAAGAGATACCGCGCGAGCCGGCGCTGGTGTGCAAAGACATCGATGTAAGCTCTACAAAGCGAGTGAAAATCGAGAGTATCTTCTCGGATTCAGCCTTTAAGCTATAGCCCGCATCTATTGTTAACATCCTTAACATCAACATCCTTTCCACAGATAAAGACTGAGTTAGAGTGCCTGGTGAAGTTGCTGGATGGCAAGATATACAAAGAAGAAGAGGTGGCCATGGAGGAGCTGCATCAGTATTTAATCGAGGACGACGGCTCCTGGGCGCTGGGCGACAATTTTTTGGTATTTGTGCAGCGTGTGCTGCGCGATGTACAGGCGTTCTCGCCGGACACACGGATACACATGATACGCACGCTGGCCTATGCCGCGCTCAAGGATGATGTGATCATTATACTGCATCAGGATCGCAGGGATCACACGCTGATGAATTTCGCGCAGGACATCGATAAGCACACACCCGAGGAGCAGCAGGCCTGGGCCATGTTTGTAAGCCTTTAAATCGCCATTACCTAAAACAAAAACCAAAACCTATATTTGACGTTCTCACCGGCTGCCAGACCTGCAATCTCTTCGAGAATGTGGGTCCCTCAGAGTGGCTGCTCTACATTTCAGAGTGGGAATACAACGGCCAGACCATCTCAAATATACGAGTCACCACTAAGGTGGCCGTCCATTGCATACTCTCCAATTGTCCGCAGCTGAAGAACATTGGGTCGATGATTCTCTACAATATAGCCATCAAGGAAGTCAAGACTGTGGTATGCAGCTGGTCAGGGTTCAATTTGGGTTTCACACCGCTCATGCTTCCTCGTTTCTCGATAGGTATTCGATGATGTCGCTGTGGAGCTGGCCATGGCCATTCTGCAGTTCTTCCAAAGCAGTCCCAACGAAGACCAGATCTTCCGCACGTTGAAGGCGCTGACCCGTTTCCTAGAGGTATTGACCCACATTTGCATATCATATGAATTGACAGCTGTCAACTCGTGACTCGTTTCTCATCTCTTAGGTATCGCCAGACGTACAGATGATTATTCAAATGATTGGACCGCATCCAAAACAATTTGCCGGCAAAAGCGAGCGCGTCGACGAGCTGATAAAGATTATCAGTCGCAAGGTGCCCGCCTAGGAGCACCGCTAGATCGTTAAGACCATTATCGTAGGCAGGCCTAACTTTGTACTTCAAATGCACAGAATGTGTTTAGATCTTTCGAGTTTTTTTTGTAAAGCATTTTCGTGAAACAATAAACATTTCTATCCTTTACTAACTATCCCGGCTATATCATGGCATCGCCGCAGCATAGCTTGAGCAGGGGAAATCCATTGCCGGCACTGGCGCGCAGCTGGAGCCAGTGCTTCTGATTGGAGACAAACATTTCGGATGGCAGTTGGGTGTCCTGGGCACTGGCATCTTCTGCTAAGTGGAGAGAGATTAGCGGAAGCAATAGTGGGAACCTGGACGGAATCGACTCACGTGTCTTCTTGTCGAACCGCGGCGACTGGGTAATCGATATGATATCCTCTGGCTTCCGCAGGAGTATCTTGCCAACGCCCTTGCACATGCGCAGCACTTCGTGATTGCTCAGTTTGTCCAGCTGCTGCTCGTCCAGTAAACTGCAGCTGAGTATCCATTCGCGGACATCATCGAAATCGTTGAGCAAACGCAGCGCTCCATTGACACTGAAACGTATGCGCTTCTGGTAGATGAAGTCCAGCCAGGCCTCGCAGATGAGCTTCAGTATGAGCTTAAGGATAATAATATCCTTGGTGGCTCGTATGGTGGGCAAGAAGATCTGATCCAGCACATAGCCCACATATAAGCTCTTCTCCTCCTCATTGTAGACGCTGCGCTGCCAGTGGCTGGCGTCGGGAAAGCAGAGCGTGAAGTTGGCCAGGCTCACGATGCGGCAGACCGCGGACAGTATCTGAACACATTCATCAGTAGTTTTCTGTCGAGGTAGGCCCTTGGATTAAAATCAATCTTAGGGAACGAGACGGTGTTTACCTTCAACAAGTCTATGTTGTTTGTAGCCTCGGTGATCAGCTTGGTGCGCAGTGCCACGCACACTAGCATTAGTATATCGCTCAGATCGGCAGTGAGTTTGGGCAGTTTGAAGGTATTGAAGACATTCAGGCATTGTTTCACATCGTGCTCCAGTATTTGAAAGAAGCGATCCATTTTCCACTCGCAGCAGAGCAGCTTCGCCTGCTCGGTGACCCACAGGCGCATCGAGTGCACCGAGTGATCTGTAAGTCGGAGCCTCTACTGAACCAGGCAAATGCAATCCCAACTCCGGTCAACTTACCCAGCCTGTGGAGAATGGGTATTTGCTCGGCGACGGGCAGCAAGCTAGAGTTGTTGTGGACATCCGTATTGGCAAAGTATTGGTTGCTCAGATTGACCAAGTTTGAAAACACACTGATCCACACCGTGCCGGTGGGCGTTCCTTGCTCCTGCAACGCACGACCATTAATTAAGGACAATATGTGAGGAGCTCCATTTCTGACTCACATTCCTAGGGAAATCACGGTACTGTTCGACGACCTGCTCCACGAGGCGTTTGGGATTACTTGACGAAATGAACGTCAATCGGAAAAGCTGATCCCAAATGTTGTTGCACATAAAACCCGTGAGGATTTCGCCGATGCCACGTAATGTGGAGTATACCGGTTCGGGAATATCTTTAGAAAATTGATTAACATTTCATTCAGACGATATATGCACGTCAGCCTACCATTCGCATTCTGATGATATAGCCAGCAGCGTATGGAATCTATATGGTTTAGATTATAGCAGGACATGGGCGTGTCGATCCACCAGAGCAGTATGTGGTCCAAGATAATGCCCACGTACGACCAGAGCAAACGCAAACCACGCACAATGTAGGTGTTCATGTCCACCTCCCCTGACTTGCGGTTGTCTGCTTCGAACATGAATTAGCTGTTAGATATATTGCTGCATGGGTATGATAGATAAGTATAGGATGTACCAAAGATAGTTGGGCAGATTTCCATTGCCTTGGTTATCAACTGAGCGATGAAGATGCGTTCCTTCTGCAGGAAGCTCTCAGTGTGCTTGCTGCGTAAACTTTGATGGTCGTCACCCTCCGCCAGATTCTCGGAAGCCACCTGCATGGACTTGTACTCCTGGGCAGTATCACAGTACTGCTGATAGTCGCCGGCAGCAAATGAGATATTTAATGTACGCAATATTTCCAAGCTGGAGGAACTGGACTCGGTGTTGTGCTGCTGATGCTCCCGCCAGGCATCCTGCTCCCCCATGTTGAACAGCCCGAAGACCAAATCGAGCGCGTTCTGCTCCATACGCGTCTGCGCCACATTCTAGACATTTGGAAACAAATTTAGAAGATGGAAGAGAACAAGAGAATTATGTCCATTCACCTGTAGTACGAATCCAAAATCAATGTTCCTCAGCGACATGAGCAGAGCGGGATACATGTTGCTGCAGACATTGGCGTGCATCTCCTCCTTGCACTTTCCGCTCAGCTTGGGCTCACCCTCTTCCTCGTCTACTGCCTTTTCCTCTTCCACTCTCGCCGTTTGACTCTGCGTCTTAGGCACGTACACGTTGCGGCACTTGTTGTAGAGCTGCGTGATATGCAGTGCCCAGTTGAGCCACATCTCTGACTGCATAGACTTGCGCAGCAGTAGACAAAGCTGCAAAGGAGAGTCATCAACATACTGGCCACACCGCAGCGATGATGCTATCTACCGTCCGCTTCAGAACGAAAGTCAGCTGACAGAAACGCCTGTCGTTCAGCTCCATGATCAGGTTGAACTTGCGCATGAGCAGTACATTGTAGGGGCTGCGTTTGATCTTCTTGGAGAGCGACTGAAAGTCCGCATTTTTCGTTTCGTCCTTCAGGCTCCAGTAGAGTTCCACGACATGTTCGCACTCCTCCAAAATGGTATCCTATAAGCAGACAAGCGACTTGATCAACGAATCTCAGACACTAGCATGCACTCACATGTTCGCTAAATATTGACGCATTGACATCGATAACAATCCGCTTTGTAATGCGCCGCAGCTCCAGGCCCAGGTTACTGATTTCCGCGAACGTGTGCATTGGCTGCGATTTGTTGCGGCAGTACCATTTTGGTGTCGTGCTCATTTTGGGTGTTGCCCCTACGCCGGGGATTAGCCAGCCCACTCGCACTCCTTGCCCAGTCGCCTTCGCCTATCTCTCCAAAATAGCTTTTTAATTATTGTGTCTCCCAGGCACGCATTCGTTCCAGCCTAGCTCTGCCCCAAACGTATCAAATGCAAATTTTACGATAGTTTAATCGATGACAGGACATGGGGTCGCTTTGCCTAGCAACGCACGCATGTACTTTCACTTTAGTATCAAGGCAGTAAGACTTCCTTGATAGAGCAACAGACAGGCATACAAATTTCACGCAACAAAAAGAGCAGCAAGCCCTACCCATTGCCCAATAGATTCCGAAAAGTACAATAATCACGGCAAGTTTATTGATATATGTGTGGTTATAGATAGGTTCGATTTTATATATGTATATATATCTTTTTTTTTTTTGTTTTTCTTGAATAAATGTAAATATTCAACACATTCTCTTGCATGTTTTCATAATTGTTTGTTTGTTTTCGTTATCATCTATGCTTATACTCTCGTTCTATACACATCAACATCTGGTTTTGTTTTGCTATCACATTGAATTGTTACATTTATAGTAGTAGTTGCTGCATGTTGCCTGCTTAAAATCTTTAAAATGTGTTTTAAATTTCATCTGAAACATATAGGTATACATGTGTATCTGTGGGCTGTGTTTTGTGGATTGTATATTGTGTTGCGTGTTGCATGTTGCGTGTTGCTTGTTGCAAGTGGTATGTTGCATGTTAAGTGTTGCTGTGTTGTGAGTCTTTCGCGAATGCGCACAGTTGATGAGCATTTGCTCAAAAGTTTTAAACATTCTTTCAATCATCATTAAACGAACTTTTTATCTCAAATCTTTTGCTTAATAAAAATAGTCGCGCCATTTTCGTTTAAACAAATTACATTTTAAAATTGCCTGCGCTTTTGCTACACACTATTTAGTGGCTGTTGCTTAGTTTCTTACGTTTCTCTCTCGATCAATCTTACACAATTCTCTTTTATACATTTTGAGTTGTTTTTTTTTTTTGTTTTGTTTACTTTTTGTTTTTGTTTCACGATACACTTATAATTTTTAAAAGATATAGAAATAAAATGTGTATACATAAAGGTATATATGATTCTTTTGTTTCACGCATTGTAAAATATATGTATAACGTATGTATATTAATATATAGATTTTGTATGCATTTCTGCTATGTCTATGCCTAAAACTATCCACGCTTCGCTTAATTCTCTGTAGTAGTAGTTGTAGTAGTAGTATCCTGCAGCTCTTCGAGAGTTGGAATATCGTCTTGTAGTTTCAGCACTTGCAACCTTGGGTTATAGTGCCCGGCTAAATAATATGTATCATTGTTATCATATATGGTTTGATATTGCTTCGAATCGGCGCCGAACTTGTCAAAGTAACTGACAAACTGCAGCACCTCGCACCGATGTGAAATAGTCTGCACATCGTTCTCATCCTCATGGGGCGATTCAAAGAGAGCACCCTACAAATATGATTAAATAATATATATTAATATGCATATTCCCATTCCTATTCATATTATTAACTTACCGGATATTTTAATTTCGGACAACCGATGGTCTCCTCCGGGTGATAGAACCAAGCCACGCGAACCACTCTATTTCCTGCCGTGGTCTCCCACATGGATTCGATGCGCCCAATGTAGGGACGATCCGGTCTACCCGTGGATAGAAATACTGCACAGTCCCCAACCTGAAATTCAAAGGCAATAATTAATTCCCCACACGCTATTATTCAATATAGTTTATAGCTACCGTTATAGTCTCCTTGCCCCTTTTGATTGTTTTATAGAATTGCTTTCTGGCGCGCCCCCTGACACCAGCCTTACGGTAGGCGGTGCCAAACCAACCCCACAGTTGCCGCTCTGGCAAAAAGGCCGCTATCTTGCTGCTGCCTTTGGAGTTGTTGTGCTCCACCAGTTCGTCGCCCTTGACCTAGACAGAGACATAAAATAAATGATTTAATACCTACACTCAACTACTGCATGTGTTTGGACCATACCTCGTCGGATACCTCGGACATTAAGTTGGACGTGGTTTCCTCCTCTATGTCCAGCTGCTCCGTCTTTACTTTAACCTCAACCTTAACCCGTTGCGCTGCTGTTGCCAGAACATCACGCTCTTCTCCTGCTTCTACAATTGCTGGTTGCAGAGCCTCTGTCGTTGTCATTGTCGTCATGTAATCGTGATCCGGGTCAGCCTCTTCGTTGGCATTTTTGCGATGATGCTTCTTATGCTTTTTACGCTTCTTGTGCTTATGATGTTTACGGTTGACATCTTCCAAACTGACACCATCTCCTGTCGCAGCTACATCAGTACCGCCATTCTGATAACCATTCGACTCACAAGACTGCCCAATGGTATTCTGCGCCTTCGTCAATTTCTTTAGGCTTTTCTTGAGGCGCTTCTTCTCGCTGCGCTGTGTGAACAGCTCCATGGTGGCGGCCAGTGAAGTTGTGTTATCGCTGCTCATACTAAATCCATGATGGCTATGCGAATCTTCGCCACTTGGCACACCAGTATGCTCATGTGCCGATCCGCCGCCACTATCGCAGCTACGCGATGCGCCACGTTTTTGTTTTCCTACAGAGTAAAGGGGATTATCGTTGTACTCTGTACCATGGACAGGGCAGGAACAGGGCGTAAAAGAATTGGGGAAAACGAAAACAACAGACATAAATAAAGAAGTCATAACATAATAGGACAATAATTAGGGCACGAAACCTCCGTCATAAATCATTTAACTTAAATGAATATAATCGTCGTCTTTAAGATTGGTTTCATTCCCGTATAAAATGTGAATAACTCGGTGTCTTTGCTATCCAACACACTTACCTGCAATGGGATAGTTGCTGAGTAGCAACCGAATGTTTTTCAAGCGGATCCTGCCGCTGTCCCCATCATCAAACTCCACGCTGACAAAGTCCTGTGGCGTGCCAGCAACACTACCGGATGCCGATGGAGCCGTTTCTTCGGCTGGCTCAGAGTCAATGGCACGGCCAGGATAAAGACAACGATACTGTTGACTCCAGTAAGCGCACAAGCGCGTTCCAACGGGCACGCTATCTACGCTTTTGGGTGCCACTTCAAGAATCTAAGAGCGAATATTAGTCGAAACTGTTTGCTACAGATTATTAGATACCTACCGTATCCTTAAGAATGTCCTCGCGCGACATGACATGTGATTTGTTGCCACGCTCGCCATCCAGTGTTATGGAATATACATCTGGAGGACGCAAAGGTCTCATGACACCCGCATAGAATAGCCCACCCATGTCGGTCAATACGCGCGTCTCATCGCAATACAAATGCTCGTTGGTCAACTGGAGCTCAGCATCTGCGGCACTGAGGCGTCGCTTAGTCTCTGGGGCCGCTTGCGCGTCGATACCGCTGGCTTTCGATTTACGCTCCTTGCGCGCCGCTGACTTTGTGCTGCCCGTGTGCGAATGTTTGTGCGAAGAGCTGGAAGAACTGGATGACGGAATCGGAGCAGCGCCAGCGGCTGCGTCCAAAGCACTGGGCTCTAGACGCACAAACGACGATGGGGTCGGCGAGCTGATGCTGGGCAAGGTATTTGGCTCCGCCTGCGGTTGCTGCAGTTGCGGCTGTGGCGGTGGAAATGAGTGCGTCTTCTCTGGAAAACGCAAAAAGCTGGACGCCTGTAAGTTGCCGCTTGAAAATTTCGGAAATTTGTAATCTCGCAACGGTGAGGAAGTGCTAAAAAATACAAATTAATAACTGTAGTGTACACAATGGTGCTGATCAAAGCTAACTTACCCTAGAACTCCTGAGAGTGAGGAGCC
>JABVZX010000297.1:535565-560579 GCA_020883565.1 Drosophila pachea
TGCTAGGTTCCCAGCGGTGGCGGCGGCGGAGGTGGCGAAGGTGTGGATGTGGAAGCGACCGATCCCCACAAGAGCGAGTGTTTTAGTGTGGTTTATATCTATTACAGAATTTCGCACAACAAACCGCCCACAAAATAGCACGCATTAAATCGCGCGTTTTTTGCGGATTAGTAATCCCTGGAAAAAAGTCCACGGGAGACACAAAAAAGCAACTTTTCAAGTTTTCACTATGTTTGGCAAGTGACAATCGTGTGCGATAGTTTCTATCATCGATAGCGAAAATGACATTTTACCGATATATGTTTCAGCATTTAATAGTTTCTCCGAGATGTTGACAATTACAATCGATTGTGTAAACGAATAATCGATAAGAACAGATGTTTGCCGCGACAATATCATACATTTTGAAATTAATGTTGTCCAACACAATGGTCACTTTCAAAACGTAAAAGAATAATGTAATTGTTTATTATTATACTTTTATTACATAATGCTTATTGTTATGTCACGTATCATAATCATAGCTGAGTTCATTGTAAGTATAAATAATATGGATTGTCAACTAAAATTAACTTCAATAAGTCTGTAATAATCTACTTTGCAAACATTATAACAAATGTTAATAATTGCTGAGCGAACAATGTAATGCCCAAATTCACTTATAGATAAATGCGTCTTAAATCTTTTGGCGTAGTTATGGAATTGCATTGCGGACAGAGTTTTCGAGCTCCCAGTGTCTGCAGCCAGCACTGCTCACAGTGTACGTGCCAGCAGGACACCGAGATGGCGGGATTTTTGTAATCATCAATGCAGATCAAACATTTGAGCTTAGTCTGCGCTTGTTTCTCGTATGAACGCAGGCGCGCTTTGAGGGATTCGATAATCTGGGACGACGTGCCAGTGTTATTACTACGTAAAGTAGAAGTCGTCGCTGATGACTGTTGACCAGAAGTTGAGGGGGCCTCGCTGGCCGCTTCATTCAATTCATCAGTCGTTTCTCTACCTGGATTAATGTTTGTGCCGCCATTGTTTTTTGGGGTGTCATTGGATGATATTAGCCTACGCACATAGTTGGTAACATCCGCTTCTGCGACTCCTTCCTCCGCGTCATCATTGGCCAACGGTATAACATCTGCTTCTCCATATTGTGTAGGTCCATATATGTGCGTATCATCCTCATCTACATTTACATCATCTTCATCATCGTTGCTCGCCTGCTGTCCTCCATTGTACTTGATGGTCTGTCCCAGATTCAGTGACGCATAGCCGCCCTGAACGAGTGTCGAAACACGTATACGTTTCTGTCCAGCCCATTCATACTCCTCATACTCATCACTGTCATCGTCATCATCACTGGAATGCCGTTCGCCATTGCGTCCATTGGACCGCAGGCAGTTATTAACATGCTCCTGAATCTCTGCTTGTGAAAAACTTTTATTGCAGACGGGGCAGCTGCAGGTGGTTTCTACCGCTTGACTCGACGCTGCAGCAACTGCAGCAGGCGGTTGCACTGGTGGAGGTGGTGTGGGTCGCTTGCGTGTTCGTTGCCTCTGTCGTGCCTGCCTATTCCGTTGCACACGTTGGAAAACACTCCACGGCTTTCGCTGTGCACCACTCTCAGCTGCGCCGGCTACTGACTGCGACTGTGATGTTGTTGATGTGGTGGACGTAGGATCTGTATCGATCAACGCAGTGTGCATAGATCGCAACTGCATGCTGTGTAGACGCTCCATTTCAACCTGACAATGATCAGCTACCTGGCTGCGTTTAATTTTCGCATCACAGCTGGGACATATAACATCCTCTTCTCCATTTGCAAGATTAAAGTTTTCGGTTTTGGGCACTGTGTCAGTTGCCATGGCAAAAGACGTAACTGTGCGTATTTTGCAAGCAAAATACTAACTGCCACCTGGGCGAACACCAATTACCTAGTGTGCGTGTTATTTAAACAGTTTATTTCCTGTGGATTTCGTTTATAATCTGAGATTTAAAGTCTGTTTTTGCCGAACAAACTAAATATAAAGGAAAACAACAAGCGCGACGCCGATCTAGAGATGCCAGTTCTGCCATATATCGGTAAAGTATCGATGTATCGACCAGAAAATACGATATTGCCACCTAGCTAAAATTAATGACGACCTAAAAAATACAAAAGGCGCATCCGAAACAATTTAGTAATTGTCAACCCCTCAGCAAATAATTATTTTTATTATTTTGTTTATGTTTAATGTAAAAAAAACTTTCGAGGATTCATTTACAATGAACACGTGCAATAGATAAACGCTTTACAAAGCAAAAGTGTAAGTTAGAGTTACTAAAACATCAAGTACAAAAGATTTTCAGAGCAGACGAAAGTGAAAAGCTGTGAAAACAGAATAGAGAAAATAGCACTGAATTATTTTCACATATCTGTGTCAGACAAATAAGGTTTTCCAAAGCCGACTGTATGCGTGTGTAGGTGTGTTTGTGTGGTTAGTGAACTATTATTCAACAATTGCAAAATGTCGCAAATTTTAAAAACGCAACAGCAGCAAGCTCAACAACAACAACAACAACACCAGCCCAGTACCATTGGCATCTATGGCAGTACAGTGAACGTCATACCCAATTACACATTGAGTGGAATGAGTTCTTTTGATGCTGAATCTCTTCCTGATTACTCAGAGTTTGATTCCGAATCGGTTACTTTGGACTATTACAAGGAAAGGTACTTAGAATACGACGGCAACAACAATGGTGTCAATAACGACAAAAACAACAACGACAAACTGTAGTTTGTCTGCATTTTTGTTTTGGTTCCGTTTCACCCTTATACTCGGCAAATGAGTTGTTATTGTCGATTTCTGTGCCCCAGTTTGGACTGCTTATATGTTTTCTTTTCCTGTTTTATTACTATTGTCTTCTCGATTTCTTTTTTATTAATGTTCTTCATAGAAAATGATCCAAATACACATGCCTGTCCAATGTTCTTATATATGTAAATCTTTTGAGTTTCTCTCATTGTTTGGCTAAAAATAGAACATATATCGCCTCTGTCTGGCCCCCGTCTGCAATAAAATCTCAAAATTGCCAAGAATTTTCCATTGTCTAGTATAAGACTAACACTTGCTCGCACGTATTCTCGCACATACCGCCTATACATCCCAAATTATTATTATATGTCTGCTTGTTTGTCGAGTACATATGCTTATATGTACATATGTATGTGCAGTAAGAGCCGCTATACCTTTTCATACAATACAAATTTATTTGAAACTTTAACCATCAGCTACTCATAACATTTTTACTGCCAAGTAATATTTTACCTTGATCAAACTTTCACTGTACATATTCACACAAGCTTCCTTACCTTATACATCGAGTTGTTTGCAGTTTTACGGCTGCTTTTACTTCATTTGGCTTTGATGACATCGAAGTATTTCTGTTCAAAGACCAAAATCCAGGGGCCATAAGTATCTTAGATTTTCCTTCTTTTTCTATTTGCTTCATATTATAAGTTTATCATTCCATTCATGTATGAAACTTAAATATTGCTAAATATCTGAACAATAAAAATCAATTGAAACGTTGCAAAAGGCAGCTCTGCTCTTGGCCCATATCAAATGCTTTTTCATGGTTTGGTCATTTTATGGCAACCGCCCCACCAACGTGCGTCTCCGCCTCATCGCTTGGGTAGAGCCCCATTCATATGCTTCTAAATGTTGTGTTTGCATGCTGTTGTTATATTATTTTTTTCAGCTCAATTGTGCGAACTTGCAATTGTATGTGTGTTTCCCCTTTGTATGGTCTTATTTATTTGAAATTTTTGTTGGTTATATCAGCTACGAGTTGCACTAATACCGATTTTATTTATCCTCCATGCCAACCGTTTGAAATACACACAGATGTTAAAAAAAGGCTATCGGCCAGCATTTTGTATTGAAAAGCAATTGAAACAATTTACCGAAGTCTCTGAGCTCTAAGAATTAATAAACAATAATCGTCAATCGAAGCATTTTAACTGTTATACATACCAAGCCAGAGTTTGTCGTTGCTTCCCCCAATAAAAACATTAAGCTAAACTAACCAAAAATATTCAAATAATTCGCTCCAAGTCAGTATTTTGCGTGGGCACATATTTTGCCTAAATAGCTCTTAAGGTAAGTTGAACTATCTGAAAGCTCTCTAATTACATTGAGGGCGACGCACACATAAATACACTCAAATATATATATATATATATAATCTATGCTTATACACAAACAGTGTACTTCGTCCTGACGCGGACAAAATGGCGCCAACAACGACAATTGAAACCATAACTATCACAAGGCCGCTCAAGGTGCGTTGGTGAAGTGCAGATTATTCGCGTTGCTTATCTAACGATTGAAATTTGATTTGGCAGGTGATTGCATTTATTTGCGGCGTGATTGTGGTGGCATTGATGATAATGGCCCTGGCATCCACAGATTGGCTAATGGCAGCCGGATGGAGGCAGGGTTTGTTCGTTCACTGCATTGAGGACGATTCGATTGCTCCACTGCCTTTTAACATTCAGGATCCACCGGGTTGCTACTGGACCCGTGATATTGGTATTAACCGTTATTGCAGTTATTGAACTCCAATTAATGCATCATTCTGTTCTCCTATAGGGTATATTAAGGCTACCGCAGTACTGTGCATTATCACATTGATAACGGACGTCATAGCTACAGTGCTCACTGGACTGGGTCTAAAGTCACAGAATCACAATATCAAATATAAATTTTATCGAATAGCTGTGCTAGTAATGCTTGTCTCATGTAGGTTGCTCTCATTGCTTACTTAATTTCACGCATTTCTCACAGACTATATTTCTTTCCATACAGTATTGGCTGTGCTATCCGCTCTAATTGTCTATCCAGTGTGCTTTGCAGGCGAACTCACAATGGGTAAACACGTGAAAAAAATTTAGCAGAATATTTTGTTAATATATGATTGGTTTATTACATAGCGAATCGACGCGTATGGGAGTTTGGCTGGGCCTATGGCGTGGGTTGGGGCGCTGCGATTTTCCTGTTTGGCGCCGTTGTTCTGTTGCTCTGTGACAAGGAATCTGAGGAGATCTACTACAAGGAGAGAAAAATTGTACATGAAAACCAAATGCGCGCCTAGGCAAGGCCGCACGACCTGCCTGACGTCGTTCTTTAGACATAAGCATCTAGACACCAATACACGCTCACTCACACACTTACACACAGACACTCACAGACGTAAACAAATTTCAATTTGACTCAGACTACAAAATGAAAAAGAACTCAATCGAAATAGATTTTTTCGTCATAAAATTTAGTTAGACCTCGAATTACGTCCATTACAAAAGCAAATTGTAAGCCAAAAGAGATACCATAACGACTCGACTTTATTCTTCCCATAGTATTGGGTATTAGTTAAATAAGACTTGTTTTTATTTTTTGTTTATTTCTTCAATAAGTTTCCCCATCTACCGAAAGGCATTATTCTTCCAACACACCAATACACATACACATGCGCCGCATCTTTAAACTTCGAATCGTGTCCAAAATATATACCTACCTATAAAAAGAAAAAAACATATATATGAAAAATCATAATCACAAAACCTGTGTCGGCGACATTATACAAAATTACAACCGATTTTTGGTCTGATCTTTGGCATCAATATTATGAAAGCGAAACGAAATTGTACTTTTATGAAACAATATATATATATACATAGCGAACTAGAAATTATCCAGAAGAAGACGCATACCTAGAAAATTATAGAGATTCATAGACATTTACACATGTAACCCTATCAGATATCACATGTATGTATGTAACCTATTGTAATTGATCTTTTTGCACTCCACTTCAGATCGAAATTCAAATTTCACGATATTACAACGAAAACAGAATTAATATAATTGTACTGAATTCTATGATATTTTTATACTTTCATCCGACGAGAAATGTGATTGCGCGCTTTCCGTAACGAATCAAAGAAATTTCATTTATTTTTAATGTGTTGTGTGTCAGTGCTTCCTATATACCCAATGTACTCGAATATACATATACATGCATGTACGTATATATTTCACTTACCTTTTGTAAAATACTTATACCGTCCCGCCAACTACTCAATCCACATGGAATAATATTATTAATAATATTATTAGTTAATATCGTACAATCGCAATATATTTTGTACCCGTGTATTTTCAAAGCTTATTTCACCTAAAAGCAATTGTAAGCCCAATTTAGTTTATTTTTAAACGATTATTTATTATTGTATTTGTTTATTTTTGTTCTACGCTCTCCTTACGTAAAACAGCTAATTAGAATTAATAAACCCGTTTCTGACAAATTTTGTTTAAGTTTGTAATCAAAACTTCGTTGGTTAGTTGCTTGTTAAGCAACTCTTTTTGTTCATACATAATCATTCATCAATGTTCACAATCAATCATCAGTCAGTCAATGCATATTTTTTTGATAATACTTAATTTTCAGAAGCTTTAGGTTGCATTTGGTTTTTCGTTTTTGAAATCGAGAATTGACAACGCGAATAATGGGAATTAGACAGAGTTTTAGGAAACACATAAGCGAAAATTCAAAATGCAAACAATAAAATGTTGAACAAGACGTTAATTACAACAAAACAACAAAGATAAATACACACGCATTAACATTCATTATATAAAGAAGACATGAACAAAACGTAGGCAGGAACGTGCGGTGAAAAGAAAAGTGAAAATCGAGAAGCGATAGTGCGAATAAGCGAGAAACAAGAACAATTATTAACGAGTATGAGAATTAACAATTATACCAAACAATTTTAATTAACTAAACTATAATTAAGTAAGGTTAACGTATGCAACTATTATTAACAAGAAACGTAAACAAAATCAAACCGAACACAAATTTAACATATGTAACTAACGAAACAATTATATAGTATACTCAAATGTGAACATTTATGAAGCGTTACACTTTTTTATTGCAACCGAATAACTATTAAACTTTTAAAACCGAAACCGAATATTTTCGTTTCTCAATTATACAATTACAGAACAATCCGATAATTAAGTATTATTGATTTTAAATCATGTAACGTTTTATTATTCATCGAGAACTCTTGTTCGTATGGCAAGAAATGAAAAACAGAATGTGAACAGATCGATTGCTAGTGATCATGTATTTAATAATTATTCACTTAGTCACATATTTATATGATACTTGCGGAATATATATTTGCCAACATTTACAGTAATTAACAATGAATTACCAATGCCCAGCCATTTGATTATATCCGTTTAAATGTAAATATTTTGAACAAAGCAATTTCAGTTATCCTCAAAACGAATAATGTTTTAATCCTCATCTACAATCAACAGCTATCGGGGACAACTAGTCTTAGTTCTCATTCCATAATCAAAATCTGTTCGAAAACTATCTATGTACCAGTAAAATACATAACCCCTATTTTATAGGACATCAACAAATTTAATTCATTTTACAGTATCACCAATACCAATTCTTCATTATACTTAGCTTTGCAGAATCGAATCCAACTTCAGTTCATATATGTATTTGCCAAAGGTGGCTGGTTCATCGCATTATTCGGCTTGTCGAGGCGTTGCATGTCCTTAGTGGCCCCTGAGCAACTAATGGTGTAAGCTAACCAGAAGGAAGACTACTAAAAAATGTCTCCTAAGATGACACAAAGATATTCAATGAAGATGTCGTCCAGAAAGAAGTTATATTTATTTAAAAAGTGAAAGAACTTACATCAAACAGTCTATTTCATCTCGACTGAAATTACTGAACTTTCGCCAACATTACATTACAACATTGTATAAATAATTTATGCTAAAAGATGAGGAAACTATATTGGAGAATTAATGAATTTATATTTACATGTGGACTACAGAATTAAAGCTATTCACAGCACAGCGGCCCATCTTAGTCTTTTTTGGCTATCAGTCCCTGCTTCTTCAGCTGCCGCAGTGCGCACTTGGCAGCAGTACATTTGGCTATGCGGTAATTGCGTCCAATACCGCGGAACGTTCCCTTACAAAAGACGTCAACAGTGACACGTACACGGCGTCCGTCTGCCAACTTCTCGGGTTTGCCGAACTTAGCCGTTTCCGGCTCCAGTTCGAGCAGCTCTCGAATGGGTGACTTTGGTACCGAATTACTAAATTGCTCAATTTCCGGCTTCATCATATTGCTAAACACCTGCCATACCACATCCAGAGACATATTCGAGTCGAGAAATATGGCTCCGGCAATTGATTCAAATACATCCCCCAAAGCCTTCGGAACCTCGACGTCCTCGGCGTCATCACATTCCTCCTCCGACAGCAAATAATACTGAAAAGACCAACGATATTTGATTCTTAATGTCCAACCAATGTCATGTTTCTTCTGCAGAGACTCTTACCTCTTCGCTAATGCAATGCCCATTCTCCTGCTGAATGCGAACAAAGCGATCGATGACGTCGTTCAGACCAGGTGACAAATGGCGGAAATATTTGTGGAAGCCATGCCGTACGGCCAATGATGCGAATATGGTGTTATTCACCAAAGCCGATCGCAGATCGGTTAAAGCACCTGGCGAGTGCTGACGTGGGTCCTCATACAAATGCCGTGTTATCAGATAGTCCAACACGGCGTCTCCCAGGAATTCAAGACGCTGATAACAATCTGTCAATCGATTGGGCGTGTAGCTGGCATGCGTCATAGCCTGCAGTAAGTAGGAGCGATCCTTGAACTTGTAGCCTAGGCTAACCTCAAACTCTTCAAAGCCACTCAATAAGTGCTCCAATTCGGCATTGGCGTTGGGCGCATAATGAAGGAGCGGACTCCGCGGAGTGGGCCATTCGCCATATACTTTAATCATATTGTTTGAATCTGGCTGGGTACTACCCGGGATGCGTTGCTCAACATCTGGTGTGAACGGCTCCAGTTTGTAGGGCAGTACACGCACCCCCAGCCAAGCCATGAACAGTAATGCACCGCGAGGCCCACATTCGATAAGATATGCGCCAATCAGAGCCTCCACGCAATCGGCTATAGATTTGTCCGGTATGCTATGCTGTGACACCAGATTATATGGAATAAAGCAGCTAAAATCGTTCGTTTCGGTGGAGTCATCCAGACTTGCGTTCTGTGTAAGCTGCTGCGGAGCTGCTGGTTGTTCCGATGGTCCAGCCAAACCTAAAGCTTCAGCTTTTTCGCGCACTAGTTCACAGATTTGTACGCTACTTAAATTCTTTATATCCAACAGATCAGCCAGCTTCCAGTGGTGTGTTGGTATTTTAGCCTCAATCAATGCTTTCTCTAGCTCCTTGGGCACATAGTAACAGGGCGGCAGCCAATTATCATGTGGCTCGAATTTCGTAGCTATCATATATTCGCCCAGCTGCTTGCGGCGCCCAAGCCTATATAGATTCAGGTTGGCCACCTGCTTCGAGCGCAAGTGACTTAGTTTGCCCTCGTGCACATTTTCGTAGGTAATATAGAGGTATGTGGTGATGGCATACTTGAGGAACGAATCACCAATTGTTTCCAGCCGCTCCAAATTGATGCCATCATTGGCATTTGACATTGTTAGTGCCTGCAGAATGATGCTGGGACTTGGCCCAGGGTGACCTATCAGTTCTGGCTGGTAATCAAAACTGAAGGCGCTATCAGGTGTGCCTGTTATAAGCCTCTCAGTTCGGTTATTATCATACTCAGAATTAGTAGTCAATTCTCGCTGATAATCCAGTTTTATTTGCTTATTGTCCAAATTCAATCGGTGGTGATCGTTGTAGTTATCAAAACTGTCGCCACATCCCAATACGGTATAAGTTTCAGTCTCGTTCTGCCGTAACCAGCTCTCATTTAGCTCAGCTAAATCCGACAACTGCAGTGATCCATCACTGGCTAGCTTCTCTAATATATGATCTTCTGTTACATAAGGTAAAAGCTCTTTCAATAATTCCAATTGCAATGTGGTTCCATCTAAGTCTACTTTCGTCATGGTCTCCTCTGTACGCGGCAGCTTAAACTCTTCGTCATAAGGTACCAACATCCCGCAGGCCTGAATCTCCGACTCGAAGCGCTCAATGGACTGCTCGTAGTTAACAACACTTCTTGGTTTCGCCTGCTCGAAATTGTAACCAATGAGCAAGTTCTTCGTCTGCTGATACTGCCGTTCGTTCGCGTTGGTAGCTTGTATGATAGACAACTGCTTTTGGCGCTTTTCTAATTCTTGTGCTGTTTCGATAGTCTCGGCTTCGTTCTTTGAGGTGAACTCAATGCGCCCCACGGCGATGTCATCAGAGTCGTCGTCATCCGAGCTGTATTGGTGTATGGGTCCTACATGATCGTCATCATCGCAGCTAGAGCTAAGAGAATTGTCGGAATCGTAGTAGGCATATTTTGGATTTCCTTCAACTTTAAAAGCATTTCCAGGACTGACGCTTACTCGCGGATTGCTCTTCCCTGGTTGTCCCAATGCGGTAGAGTGCTTAAACTCGCTGCTATTGCTTACATCCCAGAAGGTCGGCGAACCATAGCGCGCCTGTTGATCACCTTTAAAAAAATTTAAGCAATATAAGGTTTGATTGAATATATCAGACGATAGTTTAACTTACAGAACTTTACATTCGCAGGCAGCACCGGCAAGTAGTCCTCATCTTCATCGTCCTCGTCTTCTGAATAGCTGCCAATGTCATCAGCCATGTCATTCGACCAGGTGCCAATCTCGATGAAGTCTCCAGAGTTACTCAATTGTTCTTCACCTTCAATAACCAGTTCGTTGGCCGTCTTCTCTTTTTCCTCAATGCATGGTTCGGATTCAGTTACTTCTGCAGACACCTCCTCGACTTTGTTCGTTACCTCGTTGACGTCTGCTTTTTGTTTAGATTCGAGTGATTTCTTTAATACTTCTGACAGACTCCAGCCAAAATCCAACATGGGCCACTCAAATTGCTCATCGTCAATCTGCTGTCGTCCTAGGCCAAGATCAGCAGATACTTGCTTACGGATATCATCAGCCAATAGCAGTCCGTTGATGCGATACAGGATGCAGGGTAGGCACACCGCCGTACGCCATAAGGACGCTGGAAATGGATGGACAGTGCATAGCTCCGGCACAAGAATCTGCTTCTGCTCAAGATTTTCTCGCTTAGCACGTTTCGTTTCCTCGGAACTGGTGGGCAAAGCTACACCTTTACGATTCACATATCGCGGTGTAAGGAAGTTCAGCCGCGCACTCGTGTGGTCCACATCGAGCAGGGGTTGTGCGATATTTTGAATGGTTAGTCCATATTTCACGAGATAATAATGTTTAAAAGTGCGGTAATTATCCCCCGGAAAACAGCTAAGAGGCGTCAAATGGGGACAGATCTCGGCTACGTAGAAGTATTGAGGTTGATCCTGGTTCCGATACCAGGGCATGACGACAGCGTCCTGGAAACGCTGCGCCTCGAATGGCTGCTCCAGTCGTTGCTCATCTGGCACTGGTTGTGGCATCATGTTTCCATTGGCTTGAATGAGCTCAAGAAATGGCCAATCTATCAGACGGCTGCCCTCAGCTGACTTTACCGTGGGCACAATGAACACACAATTTTCCGTCGATTGTGGATCAAAAAGCATTAGGAACTTTTGCAAACGTAGCACATTGGTGAACGTATAGTTCAGGAAGACATTGATGCACTTAATCTGATCCTCGTTAAGAACAACTCGATCACGAGCCAACTCCAGCGATACTTTCACTTCACCCGATCGTGTAAATATGGAAAAAGCGCTTAGTTTGGGGATGCGTTTCAGAGTCAGGATACCAAAACCCTGTTGTGCTTCTTCCGGCGGATATATTTTGCGACCACGTGTGTTTTGCTCCTCGGGTATGGGACATTGAAGTGTTAGCTGAATAAAATACAAATAGCAAGGCGCACCAGCTACAGGTCGACAATCACAGAACTCCGATGCAATGCGCTTATAATAATATTGCCGTCGCTTTGTGGTTCCCGGCCGTGGCTCGTCGTTTTGTTGCACTATTTGCTCATCCTCCGGTTCTAAATCAAAGCACTCCCAATCCGGCTCCAATGCTCGAAAGCCTTCCTTACCAATGGGCTGCAACTGATCGTCTAGCTCACCCATCCTATGCAGCTCAACGCAGGCCTGGAATGCAGCCATTCGTCTAGCTAGTGTTTGAGTGGGCATTGGTAGTCCCTTTATGAAATAAACCATTTTACTGATGGATACACAAAAACTAATAATAATAGTCCACTTACAATAATATCGTGTTTCAGTGGCGAATTTATAGGCAGTCGCAATGTATACTGATATACGGTAACGCCCTTGCGTACAGAGCTCGCACAGCGCCACAGAGCAGTCAACTTCGTGAAGGTGTCACTAGGCAAACGGGCACAATACTTGTTGACCAGCGCAATGGCCGTACTTAAATCCACAGAAGCGCCTGATGTCAGCTCTGGTTTGGGTCTGTAAGCGGCTAAACAGCTGGTAAAGCGCTCAGCTTGAGTATGCTCCATCTCTGCGGGCTCTGTATTAGCGCATTTAGACAAGAGCATCTAAAATTAATACAGAAATATTCAAATATATAAAAATTGCAATTTGCTTTTCGTATTACCTGTTCGATTTCCCGATATTGGGCCATTCGATGCACCAGTGCCTGTGTAGTCTTTGCCAGATTGTCTTGCGTGATACAGACATTATCTTCCGTGGACACTCCCAAGTCCGGCATCGATTGAAGTTCACATTCGAAGCGTTTCTTAGTCCTGCGTTCTGCACTTCTATCACTAGGGGTGGTGTTAGATACGCTGATCGCATCGTCACTTGAACTGCCGCCATCTAATACAGTGGGTGTCTCGTCTTGAATCTCCTGCAGCTTTATATCGCATGCGGTGGGAGGTTGATTGCAGAAAACTTCCGGGTTGAGTATTTTGACTGTTCCACGAGCCGTACCGAAAGTGTATGGGTCTGAAGCTAATGAGTTTGGTAAAGCAGAGTCATCAGAGTCGCTGTCCAGTTCTTGGTCATCAGCTGCAGCATCTTCGGTCGTCGTTGCGCATAAAAATCGATGGCTCTGTTTACTCAGCTGCACTTTATTATCGTGTTCCATTACATTCGGATCATAGGTGGGCGCCACTAACATTATGTGATACGCGGGTGCAGCGCGCGCGCGTCCCTTACACTGCACATAGCTTCGGTACGTGGTAGGCGGGTCCCAACGCACCACGAGATTGCACTTGGGTACATCTATGCCTTCCTCCAGCACGGAAGTACCAATTAATACATTACAATCATGCATTCGAAAACGCTTAAGCACATCCTCCTGGCGTCTATGTTCCTGTTCAGCTTCCTTAGGCTCTGTTGTGGGATCTGCTACACGATCTGTAGTGTACTGGCATCGAAGGAACTTTAGCTCAGGATCGCGTCTGCTTAACTCCGCCAACAGTTCGAATAGTATTCGAGCGGTGTGATTTTGAGTGCAATATATCAGAGCACAGAGCGTCTCATTGCCATCGTGCTGGTGCCGATTATTCCGTCTCGTATGTGTCCTCCTTCTTGTGTGCGTAGATCCAACGGATTTCGATTTTGTTGTGGACGATGTTTGAGTTCCTGGTACTGATATATTGCCGCATTTTAGTTGTGCCGGAATCCTCGGCTCCTTTTCTGACCCCTCAAGAATTCGTTGAAGATTATTAACTATAGTTTTCGTTTCCGTATTCGGTTCGTCCAGATCTTGAACTACTTGACATTTAG
This sequence comes from Drosophila pachea, assembly GCA_020883565.1. Lineage (NCBI taxonomy): Eukaryota > Metazoa > Arthropoda > Insecta > Diptera > Drosophilidae > Drosophila > Drosophila pachea. The sequence continues at coordinate 549,318 of JABVZX010000297.1, forward strand.
TTTTCAGTGCATTTGTCAGTTTGCTAAAATCAGCTTGTTCTACTTGTTGCCGCATTTTTCTTAGATTATCTGTTTGGGTGTGTATTTCAGCTGGCTTAAAGCAACGTAGAACTCGCATAAGGCGACGAACCTTTGGGCTGGAATATTGTTCGATAGTGGCAAGCGGATCCTCCAACATATGCTTTTGGAATGCTTGTTCGCACAGTGCATTTATTTCGATTAGCGCCGTGTTAACCAGACAGAAAAGTAGATAGTGACGTTCGTGGGGAGTCTTCACTTTTAGCTTTTCAGTGCGTTGATAGAAATGAAGTGCAGCACGTTGTGTACACCAAGGGCCCATTTCATGAAGCACAGAAAGTAAAGCATCGATTACATTTAGTGGGTCCAACTTGGGGTCCGGAATATCTATAAGAATGCATATTCAATAAAATGCAAATTGAAATTAATTTAAATACCTTATAAAGTACCTTTTAAGTCGTCCATAAACTGATCAGTACCGTAGATTTCAAATGGATCGTAGCGATGATCGCTAAGGAACGATTTATGTGTATTTAGAATATCAACTATTACACGGGATAACTGGTCCATTTCCAGAGGAGCACATTGCACGATATATTCATGAGGTTTGGCACAGTAACGAAGCACCGTTACGATATCGCTGGCCGTTTCGATTTGACATCCCATTTGATGTTCCAATGTATCCAGCATTGTGTTTAGTTCCTTAAGCTCACAGTTTGCGCTATGCAATGGCCCCGCCAAGCCCAATATCCTAGGTCTCTCGAAAGACTTTGCGGGTAAAATAAATTCCTCAAAAATGGGTAAAATACTGCAATAGACAGCGCTGTCGTGACAATCCTCAATCACTATAAGTTGAATATCGTTTAGAATGAGAGAACGACTGTGAAGCAGCATCAGAAAGGACGTTGGTTTGTGTATGCTGACTTGATAGTCAGTCCAACAATGAGCAAATGGCACTTGCTGGTCCGGTTGCTCCTGCCAAACGTTGAGATCAGTGAGGTGTGTGAGCATTGTGTACATGGATGTGGGCTCAATATCGATTTGGTTGGTTAAGTACACGCTCACTTTACCATTGCGGCGACCATGCCTGGAGAATTCCTGCAGCAGCTTAAGGGCTATAAACTCTTTAGAGCTTCTGTGACCCAAGCAAATAATGGTGTTCCGTTCGAAAGCAGAAGCAAGAAGCTCAACTTGGAAGTCCCGCGGAGTGAATACCGTGGTATGCAAGTTGTTGTCGCACCAATGGAACGCCATGATGACATTTGTACCCAACAAAACCAAATCTAATGCAGTTCCACTGCAATCAGAACTGGTGTGTAATCCACAATGTGGAAACGCCGGCCCGGATGCTTTTTTGCATCATCGATAATTCGATAAAGGTACGATATTTATTCACTAAGAATGTGTACGCATTAACAGAGACATGATATGTTCTCAAAACCGATATTTTTATCGAGTTTGTGTTCAGTGCATTTCCCTCCACCAATTCCCTCCAAAATTCGGAAAACACAGAAAATCTAATACCAACATTTTTTTGTTTACATTTTAATATTGCTAAGAAAGACTTGATGCGTCGATCGCAAGCACCGTCAATACGCAAACAAGCCAAACTTGGAACTGCTGCCAGTGATTTTTCTGTTAGCAAAGATGTTTCTACTCATCAGGAAATGCAATGGGGCACAATTGGTGGCTTCAAAGGATTTCGTCCACGGAAATACCATGAGAATGATAGTCCACTAAAAGAAAAACGGATATTTCTTGTGCTGTGGCGTAAGCAATCCAATAAAAAACACAAAACATGGACAGGAAATGGAACTTTAGAGTTAACTGAATCCAAAGTCACTTTAAAAGACGAAACAGGAAAAGTATTGGACTTCTTGACATGTTTTAAAAAGGAAAAAATTTACGAAAATGCACTCTTAGAAATTGGCACCAGAGATGTCGAAATACAAATGGAACTGCGGACCACCGAAGAATGCATAGCACAACGTAAAGAAGAGATTGAAAACTGGTATTGTCAACAAGAAGAATCCGTTGGTAAACTGTCCGAAAGCGACAACACCTTAAACAAGCGCCTGTGGCCAATGAACATCCTAAAAAAGCCGAAGCGATCTGCAGAGAATGAAGATTACAAAGAAAGCTCAAGTAATAATGTGCTCAGAGAATCTGGTCTCCCCATCAAAGTGTACGATTATATTTGCGTGCTGCATCCGGCGGATCTGCAAATTCGGATAATGCAGTTGCTTGCTAGTTATTGCCAGGATTTAGAAGTGGTAAATCATTTATTTCAAATATGATGAATTTGAAAGTGAAGGTATACCATTACAGCAACAAATCAGCCCGTCAGGAGACCTCTTTGAAATAGCTGAACATATTTGCGATCATCCAATACTTCTAAAGCATTTAGAGAATGAACCTCTCGTCAAGGAAGCTTTGTTAACCCACATGCCACCATGGCAGGATATGGGTCTTTATGAGTCGGCCAAATTTGAGTGTGTTCATTTAATGTTAGACGAACTGGTTCTTCGCGCCGAGAAATGTGCAATTTTAGCACAGAGCCAGAAATGTTTGAATATTATTAAGGGCTACTGTCAATACTGGGACATACCACATATACAAATCGAGGATATTTTGCAAGCCAGTTATTTTAACGAAGCTGATACAAATGATGCCAAAACTCCAATGGTTGCATTAGCAACGACTAGCAATCTGCCCCAATTTCGCTTAAGTAATTGTAAATATGTTATACTTTATAATTTTTGCGCACGGAAAGCTTTGAGGTATCTAGTGTCAGAGGACACAAGAATATATACACTGATCACGTCAGGCTCTTTGGAGGAACGACAGTTTCAACAGCACTTGGGACTGCGTACTGCCAGCGATTCAGTGACAGATATATTGAGTCTTCAAGTGAAATCAACACACCAGCTACTTGAAGTTCAGAGAAATGTGAGTAAACGTTTGCATAAGTCTAGACTATATCTAAAACTTTTGATATTTTCAGAAATTATTAAGCTGGAAGGAATGTCTGTTTCCGTTCACCAATGAATTCTTTGAGGTATTTAATGTCCTCCCCTCAAAATGTTCAGTATTTAATATCATTTTTATTTGTAGGATAAATTTTTCACAGTAAACTTATCGAACTTAAGATGCGTCTACAGCAAGGAACATGAGAATACTTTTGAAGAATTTAATTAAATGCTTTTCCCTTTTCTGTTGGTCAACAAAATATATTACTTGATCAGTTAGTGCTGTCTCGATTTGTAAGCCTCTGAACAGCCCCTAAGCGCAATGAGTAGTTATTTACCTCTTTATTGTAGATAACCTCATCACAGTTAATGATCGCCCCAGGTGACAAATATTTTTCAAGTCTTGTCAATTCATCGTCATTCAAATCCTTCGGCAAGTCCAGCAAATCATATTCCATAGTTAGTACAGGAAATGTAAATTGTGCAGGGTATGGTCGTATGTCATTCACATGTATTGGGGCAATGTTTCCGTGGTCAATGAACAATATGCTGGGATAACCATCGCCCACAAGTTCCATGGACAAGCCTCTGCACCAATTGCCGAGGTATTTGGCGATGCATAGGTAATTTGGTCTATAAAGAAGCCATTAATTGAAATACATTTTGATTACTGCGAGTGCACTCACTGGGCTGCAAAGGATGGGCACTTGGCAATCGATTCGCCATAGAATTGTATATCTCGCTCCATTTGACTTATTTCGTATGCATAGTCCAAAATAGTGCAATGAATAATACCACATTTAATGAAACTATTATCCATGATGACCAATTCAATGTCTTTGCCAGTGGGTAATGGGATGTGGTCCAAATACTACAAGAAAAACATTCATTAATAAATAAGACAAAAATACGAATTTAAGTGTATTTTACCGCTTCTTTGTAGCCGATATCTGAGATCGACGGCTCTACTGGAGTTAGTATTGTATTAATCAATCGATTGAGGCTCCGATTCATCTCTGTCTCAACGAGGGTCACCCGCTGCATGCCCTTATTGGTGTCAAACTCATGCTCTGAGTACTTCAGCACAAATGTGAATGTGTGGTCCAACTCATACAGCATACTGCGGAGGTTAGGAATCATATAGCGACTGGGCACACCGCTTAGCAGCACTGGTATGGCATAGCGAGGTAATGCCGCCAGAGAGGCGTTACACTCGTATAGAGATTCCATCGTTGTGATCTCCACATTACCATAATCCACACACACCACATAAATAGCCATTGGATTATCCACATTGAGCACCATAGCTCGCACAATTTGAACGCCGGATTTATAGATAACTATCTGTCCGAGCTGCGGTAAGTTTACTAATTTTGGCGCCAGTTTGCCATGCATCATGACATCCGAGACCACTTTGTAGTAGAACATCTCAGCAGCAGTTTCAGCTGAGCGCACATATAAAACGTTTGTCTGCTCAAAGGCAGATATTTTAACAATGGAACCCGACGGCGGCAAAGTCAAATTTTCAAACTTTAACGCGACTACAGTACTATCTGTCGCCACTGTGGTGCCCTTGTCACAATTCTTGTGCACAGCGAAAAGTGCATCGAAGCAGATGGGATTACAGAAGGGCATCTGACAGAATTTGCAACTAATGTCCGTGTAGCAACTACAAGCTAAGCACTTCCTCGTCAGTTTCTCCAGCTTTGACTCTACATCAACTGGCTTGAATTCAAGTCGATTCTTGGGTCTAAATATATATTTATTACCTATATTGATCTAAATCTCGAACCAAATCTACTTACGTAAGCACCAAGCGACCAGATTGATAATGAACAAGAGCTTCATTCCTTTCCATTATGTCCCGCCTGGTATAGGCACCATGCCGCTCCAGTGTAAACTCATACTTGACATTCAGGTAACGAGAAGACACATCGTTTACAGCTAGCAAGGAATTTTGAGCAGTGTAGTCACTTTTGATAACTATTGGTGACTTAAGGAATTCCGGATGCTTATTTTTGACCGCTGAAATTAGTATCGTTCGCGACTTTAAGTCCACGTGAGAGGGCTCACAAAAAGTATGCTCTTGTTCTATTTTGACTTGTTCAGCATTGATGGATGGCTGAGGTTCATAGGATTTGTCCCGCCGCGGACGGGCCTCGATACAGTGAACTATTTCTGGGAATTGACGAATCGTGTCCCAGGCCGCCTCTAGACATCTACATCGAGATCAGATTAACTAGAGTAAATGAACTCTCTCATGAAGGGCTTACCTTATATTATGAAAGTATACGCAAAATATACGTGAGAATGGACGATACTCAATGTCATAGATAATATTGCCGAAAAAATTTCTCAGGAGATTTTCAGTAATGAACTTATTAGTCTTTCTGATAAGCAAATATGGATATTCAGATTTCTTAGAATTCGGATCTTGTTTTGAAATTTCTTCATCTGTAGCTTCCTTGATACATCCATATTTCTTTGAAGACTCCTTAAAGTACTGAACTGTAGGATTCGAATCCAACTTATCGTGTTCAAGCTCCGACATTATCAAATATTTTATTGACCACACACGTCTTAAGGCGCCTAGGTCAGAAAACGATAACTAAAGTATGGGCTTATCGATAACTGTTGCTTTAACAGAGCGGTCCATGAGTTCATTTATTATCGGACAACTAACTAGCAAACAATAATCGTAATAACGGTGCCATCACTAGCCAACATATACACACAAACGTTGTGGAAAACCAAACAAACATTTATTTTCGAAATGGTAAAAAACGAACCTAATTTCGTTGTTGAACGAATTGTGGACAAACGGATCACGTCAGAAGGAAAAGTGGAATATTTGATTAAGTGGCGAGGCTATCCATCAAGCGACAATACATGGGAGCCCGAAGAGAACTGCGATTGTCCAGCACTTATTCAAAGGTTTGAGGAGTCCCGGGCAAAATCAAAGAAGCGCGGTGAAAAAAAACCGAAATGCGAGGAAATACAAAAGCCTCGGGGCTATGACCGTGGTTTAGAGCTAGCAGAGATTATGGGTGCGACAGATGTTACTGGGGAAATTAAGTATCTTGTTAGATGGCAATTCTGCGATGAATTTGATCTGGTGGCCAGCAGTCAAGTATCAGAAAAGAATCCCCAAATGTTAATTGAATATTATCAAAAGATGGCGCCCTATAATAACTCTATAAAAAAAAGAATGCAAGGTGTTCCTGAGGAATTGCGTGCAATAGCTGCACAAACTAGTTACGCTGTGAGCACAGCGACCACTGACACCGTAGACACATCTATATGTAACGTTGATTCCGAGCCGCCTGCGCCAGTGGAATCAAAACAAGTACCGATGGAGCTGGCTTCTCAACGGGAAAACGCGGTGGATACGGAAATGGACAATGTTGGCGTTTCATACTCTATTCCAGTGCCAGGTGTGGGCAACATTGCAATAGATGTCCCGATGGTCGAAAATTGAAATAATTTAATACAGCTTTATATGAAAACTAATATTTTGTAATTAAAATATAAAAACAACTTAAATTTATATATTCACTCGTCGAGATTAATAGCACCTAGTTGTCCAGTTCGGAAGAAACTGATGAATTTTTTTGCGGCACCTAATAAATTAGTCATTTCTGCCACTTGGCCATTATACTGCTTCACGCGATGGAAAATCCCTTGATTCTGTGCATATTCAGCTAGAACTGTGCTTATGTTATCGTTGGGACCCGATTGAAGACCCAGTACTTTTACGTATTCGTACCGTTTGTGCTTATTAAGCCAGTATAGCAAATAATCGGCTATCACATCCTCGCCGACAATATGATCTGGTAAACAACCAACCAGGGCCAATTTCATGCCCATTTCATAATCTGAAATTGAGGGCTGCAATATGCCCGGTGTATCAATCATATAGATGGGTGGTTGCTTTTGAATTTTGATACGTTCTTCAACAGATCGCGTGACACCGGCCTGAGCGCCGACGCGAGCTGCGCCACGCTTCTTCAGATGCACATTGCGAAGAACATTGATAATACTACTTTTGCCTACATTGGGTAATCCAACAATCATAATATTATGGTCGGCGGTTTGTGCTCTATTGAATCTTGAACTCTCTTCAACCAATTTCGTTGCTAATGGAAGAATGTCCAAAACACCGGTATGCCGTTGATCCTTACAATTGGTAAACAGTATGTGCTTCAGTTCCGGTTCATGATTTCGAAGTTGCTTGAGTATACCACTTTGTTGCTTTTGTTCTAACAAATCAACCTTGTTTAGTACGAGAATATGTGGTTTTGCTCCGCTTCCTATATTAGTAAGAATGTCTGAATCAATATGTATATATATATATATTAAAATACGCGATTTTCTCACTTGTAATGTTGTCGAAGAATGGTGAGTTTCGACCTGCAATGGGAATCCGAGCATCGTGGATTTCAACTATGCAATCAACACTCCGTAGTTTCTGCTGTATTTGGCGCATTCCCTTTGTCATGTGACCAGGAAACCAATTGACTCGTTGACATCCACATGGAAGACGAAAAGAACTCCGGAAAGGATTCGCCAGCGACATAGTTGCGTTTACAGTGGCACGAACAGATGTGTTCTTCGTGACATAAATATTGACCATTCACCGGTTGCAATTAGTTTTGAATCGTATTATTATTATCGATGATTACCGATATTTGTAGCCGATTAATTTAAATAAAAAGCTTTTTTGTTTTAAAACGAATAAACTACTTTACGAATAAACTAAAATTGTAGTACTTATTTTTATATTATTTTACGGAATTTATATATGTTTGTATACAAAAGATTCAAAAAGAAAAGGTCTCTGTGATGCAACAAAAGAAGCTAATTTTAGAAAAGCACACGTCTTATCAATGTTATAACAAAAGTGAATCAGATCCCATTATCGTCTTTCTGTTACCACCAAAACATGTCAATAAGCTTGGACGATATTGTTTTCGGTGAAGTATGTTTTTAAGAAGTGGTTTTAAATTGAAGATTGATCTCCACTTGCTTTCCTAGGAAATAGGCCAAAATAGTAACGGCCAAGTATATAAAGCCAAATGGTTGAGTAAGGATGTGGCAGTGAAGAAAATTAAAATATTTTCTCAAAAGGATCACGATAGAGAATATAAACATCTTTCTCGCGCAAACCATGAGAATATTGTGTTCTTACATGGTACAGCTATAAAGGACTGTACTCTATACTTGGTGATGGAATTTGTGGATGGAGAATCACTGCATCATTTTCTATTTACGGAAAGCATAAACTACGATTTAGCCCACGTCATAAACTGGGCGCTTCAAATCGCTAAGGTACTTAGATTGGTGCACCTGAAGACTATGTTAAATAATCTCATTTATTTGCAGGCCATTGGCTACATGCATAAGCAAGGTGTGATTCATCGCAATCTTAATCCCAAAAATATTCTGTTATGTAATTCTCGACGAGATATAAAAATTTGTAATTTTACTTACGCACGAGCTTTGAACGCCTCGATGAGCCACAATGTTGGCACTCTGTCGTATATGGCACCAGAGGTTTCTATTAGATACCAATATATACCGGCATTCTAAAATAATAATATAAATTTAATTCAGGTTATGATGGATGATGAAAATTACAGTGAGAAATGTGATGTTTATAGTTTTGCCATATCTTTGTGGGAAATGCTATCACGGAAAAAGGCATTTAATAACTATTCGAGTACTGCAGAAAAAGGCAAGGATGTGCATGCAGGTAAACATTTATGCAAAAGTCTTGTAAATATGTTTACCACTTTTTTCAATGTACATAGGCAAAAGGCCATCTTTGGAAGAGTTAAAAATTTCATGTCCAGAAAATATTACAAAATTACTGACTGACGGCTGGGCTAGAGATCCGAAAGAGCGTCCCTCGATGGATGATATCATTCGTGTGCTTAGCGTATATCCAATAGTTATCGAGCAGCTAAGCCTGTAAAAAAAGCCGTTGTAAATCTGAAATTTTTTTCAAATTATTTTTTTCAATAAAATCACATTAACTTATTTTATATAATCAAATTTTTAATATTCATTTAGACACACTTTCCGCACGTATTTCTAGCCGCCATATTTTCATTAATTTGTTTTTTGTTTTTCTTATATAAACTTTCAGCATGTCTACAGTAAATAAGACAGAATCTGTTGTCTCCTTGTCAGAGGACGGGAGTAATATCGATGTGACCACTATATTCCCGAAAAGCCAACCCGAATTTCGACCTGGCCCAATTTATGACGAGTGCGGTTTTACGCTAAACGAAAGATTGGCCCTAAGGCAGGCCTGGAAATTGATCAAGCCATTCGAGAGGCGATATGGGAAGGAGATATACTTTCAGTAAGTTTACCAATATTATTCGCTCACTGAAAATAATTGGCATATTACCACTTTCAGATACCTCATGGAAAATCATAAAATTTTTGAAAATTTTCGGTATAAAGGCAAACTTGATATGCATCGTTTGCATGGACATGCCTTGGCCCTAATGCGGTTCTTGCATGCTGTAATTGAGCAAAATGATCCGGCACTGTTTCAGTCCATGTTAATGGAATGTCACAATATACACAAACCCTGTAACGTGTCTCATGTGCATATGAAGGTACATTACTCATAAATATGTATGATATATATTTCATAAAGTTTATCTGCAGGCGCTGTTGGTAGCTCATATAGATTATGTACTGCAAAAGCTAAAGAATGTTAGCTCAGCTTCGTTGAAGAGTGGCTTCGAGCGATTATTGGAAAAGTTTCAGTTTGATCTGCCAGAAAAGAACGATTCTTTTATACAGCAGGATGAAAACGATGATGATAATGATGAGATTATTGTTGACAATCCTGTTGACAATAATTAATGCAATGTTTCTTATATATCGCTCATCCGCCTCATCGTCGAATAAGAATCTAAGCGCAATAGATCCATCCGGGTACAAGCGTCAACTCACTCTATCAATGACCCAAACATTTTATCATCCAGCTAACTGCGTTACGGCCAGCGCAAGCGAAGCAGAGCTCCGACCTCTCATTCGGCAGAGCGATACAGCGAGTATCGACGGAACGACGCACGATTCTAGCAGCGTTTTTTAGCTGTGCTGCTAAGCGCATTTCCTTTGAGATATTTAGTCGCGCTCGGGAGCTCTGTGCGGCAATCCACATATCTCCATAGTAAAAAAGCAATACACAAATTCAAATTAGAGAAATAATCTAAATAAAGTTATCAAAAAGTTCTTGATTTCGTATAGTTAAGTCTGTTAACCATGGTCGCCACAGAGGATGTGAAGAAGGTAAGCTTGAGTGTAGAAAACTGATTGAAATATTAATAACAAATATTTAAAACATTCATATTAAATATGTTATTATTAAATATGTTAATATTCATTAAAATATTTTCTTTTAGTGTATTGCTTTTTATCTTAGAACTGAAAAGTATGCTATATTAAGATCTGATTTGTTTTCTTGTAGATCTCTTTATTATGTAATATAAATAATCCACAATCTGCTAAGTATATTTATTGCCCATTAGCTGTTCACTGTGGGCTAGATATCTAATCGCAATCCCAACATCGGAATTCAAAATCTTTGTTGGCAACTAAGGACCGAATATATTTAAAGTGTAATTTATTGCTATTGGATTTCATAAATCATTTAACGTCAACTTATCACAGTACACAAACGTACGTTGAAACCGTTGAATAGTGCTCACCTCGCTGTTACCGTTTGTTGGGCAATTAAGGTAATGACTGCTCGGTCATCTCGCACTGGATTAGAATTTTTCAGTTTCAGGCCGCATTCCATTCAGAGTCATGACTATAAGTACCCAATAAGCAAACTCTCGACGTGTTTGCACATAATATTCTTCCCAAAAGCTAGACGGCCAGCTACTGAGTATATGTCTGACCCTCTCTTCTGGCTTTTATTGGTATCAAAAAACACAATCTGAGTGGTAAGCGTCACGCGTAGACTGACTGCTTCCGATTGGGACCTTTGTATTAGACGATTAAATTGTTTCGACATGGCCATGTTGGTTCGTAATAGGTATGTCTGCCTGTATTTGGCCGAATTTTTGATTGATTTGTGAGTAATGACGCAGCCATGATGTCGCAGTGCAGACGGCTTATCCATTGCTGATAACTGTCAAATAATGTCAAGCAATCTGCGAAGAAACAACAATATTTACATGTTCATTCGGGCATATCAAGGGTGATTGCGAATTTCTCGAAATTACACAAACACAAATCTGTATTAATT
>JABVZX010000297.1:629695-640877 GCA_020883565.1 Drosophila pachea
CTCTTGCTCTGGCAGAGACCCACCCAGCTGGGCCGTTTCGAGTGACCAGCGTCCAGATCATAATTCATTGCCACCACCAGCGAGCTGTTGATAGATGGAAAGCGACCTGAGATATCCATATGCATATGGGAAAATTCACTTGAGGGGGGGCATAAATCAAAGCTGCGAGCTTGGCAGTCAGTGGGTCAGCGGCTACGATCTATGGCCCGCACCCTGCTGGCCTCTGTGGGCCATGCCTCGCTGGCGGCCATTGCATGCGGCACGCCAGCTTCTTAAGTTTCTAGTTGGCACGAATGGCAGCCGCGGCTGACCCACTTGTGGAAATCTTGGCGTACCGTTACTTCTCACACGGCTGGGAATACACAAGAAAAGGAGAAAAACAGAAACGCGAAAACTAGCGACAATTGTCGCTTGACAGAGGCAGCCATGTGGAAAATGCAAGACAATGGGCCCGTGGAGTGGAGGCAGACATGCAGACGGACGGGCGATCATTTAGATTGCGGTCGCTTTTCCAACTGGTTTTCCAAGCATTCGTTTTTTGTGTTGAATTTGCCTTTTTATTGGATCGCCTTTGCCTTTTCATTGTCTCAGATTTTACCCGCTTTTATTCACGTTTTTATTATTATTTTTTGTTTTTTTTTTTTTTTGTTTTTGGTTTTGTTGTTTCCCTAATGCACTGCGAACAAAAGAGTTTGTTAAGCCAGCTCCCCGCTTGACTCGAACTCGGATGAGTTATGAGCATGGCCTGGGTGTGGTGACCTCTTGACTAGCCCTTTCGGTGGTTGAAGCTCGCTTTCGTTCTGGCTGTTTTCCAAGCGCTTTAATTAGAACCTCTCTCCTGCTCTCTGCGGCCCCAGCCCAAGCACAAATGGACTGCATTAGTCGAAAGAAGTCTGTGCCTACGACGACATTGATGCATCTGCGACGAGCGTATCTCGATGGTCAGCGACCGGTCAGCACCCGGTCAACGCCGGCTCTATCAATTTCAAAAGAGAAATTTAACTACTTTTGGCAGATTGGATTACAGCGTTCCGCAGCTGCCCAAATATTGTGGCCTGTGCTGTCATCCGCCTGGCACGCAGGGTTTTCAGCTGCCGCGCCCAGACTCCGCCTGGCCCTGTTGGCAAACACTTCTCTAATGCCGCCGACGAATGATAAGCTTGTTACTTTGTTTGCCACGCAAGCAGCGCAGATATTCCATATATAGCGTGTGTCTGTCGGCATATTCTAGTTCCACTTGCAGTACCGGGGGTCGGCTCCGCCCTTTGTCTGTCATCAGAGAACGCGTGCGCGCGTTTTGTTTATTTTTATCTGCTGCCGTTTTTCATTTATTTACACAGTTTTCCTCTTTTAGCTGCCGTTGCTCTTGTTGTTGTTGTTGCTATGTCACACGCCCTGCGACTGCATTTGCATTTATGTGCATGGCTCATCGCCGGCTGCAGCCGCCGCTCCTGCCTCGTCGTGGCAGCAGATACGGCCGACTTCCTGTCAAAATAATTGCGCACTCAGCGTCGTGAAGGGGGAGGGGGAGGGCCACGATTACCGTTTGCTCTATATGCATGCATTCATATATATTTCATCTAGAGAAAATCATCAGTATTCAAGGACCTATCACAAATAAATTTGCCTCTCTTTGGATTAATGAACAGGCAACCTTTGAACTCTGCTTGATATACAAACATTGCTATAGAATAAGTAAACCTTTTGGTGCAAAATCTGCATAAGTATTAAGCATTAGTAGGAGAGCATTATTTAAATCTTTGTTTCTTGGAATTGTATTTCCATTGCCTATTCAAACTGCGATAAGACCTAAAGATTCTCGAAGATAGGTACATTTAATGGCTATATACATGAGTCTGTACACACATAAATCTCTCCAAAAATCGACAGAGCGTGCAATCACGCATGCATACATGCACATACATACACATGTACAAAATGCACCTAAATTTAGCATTTGCCCATCGCTGTGATTATCGCCTGTATTATATACATGTCGCATCAAAAATATCTGTTAAATTTATTAAAGACTGAAACCATTGTATCAACTTAGCTAGTTGAGCTGATCAAAATGAATGTGTGTGTTTCACGCCTTCTTCTTCTGCTTACATTCAATATAGTTGAGTTAGCAGAAACAGTTAACGGCGCATAATAGCGAGGCATTCCGAATTCGCTGGTACCATAAAGAAAGCATTGTAAATAGAATTTTATAGCTCATAATGAGCAGCTGATGAGTGCCGCAGAAGACGCAGTTACATAGTATGCGGGCTAATGGTATTTCGTCACATTACAAATTTCGGAGTTGATTGCTGGGGTGATTTTACGAATTCATCAATATCGAATTAAGGAATAGGGAATTCTTTAAGAAAAACTATGGATCGGGGACTCATATTCCACGTATTTACATGTATGTAGACATGTTCATTACATTCATTAGTTAAAAACGCTTAATGCTTTGTTATGGGTGGGCAGCTCGATAACTTTATATTAATTTTACAGCTGGGTTATCGATAACCCGCTATCTGCGATATCAGCTCAGCTGATTTTTCTGATTCTTGTGGACAGTGTTGAAAAATACATTTGTTGTTGTTTTATAATCACTGAGCACAGTTATATTAAATTTATTTATTTTAAATAAAAATGATACGCAAATTGAATTATATATTGCGATTCAATAGGCCAGTCAACCGAACCCACAATAGACAATGGGCGCCCACGCTAATTTACAGAACGTTCGCATCGGATGAACAGAATGCCAAGTCAAATTCAGACTCCAACACAAAACGAACAGCCGGCTCCTCGAAAAACCTGCCCTCCATACGAAACCCTTTCGCAGCTGCTCACGAAAAAACCAAAAACACTTATTTAGCAATGGTCGAAATATTTGAAGAGCGTGATGTGCATCGGCGTAACCATGTGGAGTTCATTTATGCAGCACTGAAGAGCATGCCTGACTTTGGCGTTGAAAACGATTTGGAAGTTTACAAGGCCTTAATTAACGTTATGCCCAAGGGAAAATTTATTCCGACTAACGTGTTTCAGGCCGAGTTTATGCACTATCCGAAGCAACAGCAGTGTATTATTGATTTGCTGGAACAGATGGAGGACAATGGTGTTATGCCAGATTACGAAATGGAGACCATGCTATTAAATGTGTTCGGCAAGAAGGGACATCCGCTACGCAAGTATTGGCGCATGATGTACTGGATGCCCAAATTCAAAAATCTGTCACCATGGCCGCTTCCCGATCCGGTGCCCGACGACACGCTGGAGATCGCCAAGCTGGCAGTGGAACGTATGTGCACGGTAGATCTGCGATCGAGAATTGATGTGTTCGAAACTAAAGAAGTAAAGGACTCGCTGGACGACACGTGGATTGTTAGTGGCATGAGCCCGGAACAGTCCAAACTGTTACGGGAACACTCACGACAGAAGGCTCTCTACATTGAGGGACCTTTCAATATATGGATAAGAAATCGACGCATCAACTATTTTACCCTGCGAGCCGACGCCGATACCGAGTTTTTGGCGCAGTTGAACGAGAGTCAGGTGGATGAAGACGACGTTACCCAAATTGGTGTACCGTTCTTTGGTCGCCCACCGCCTCGTCGGCACAATCAGGTTGGTAAACTGCGATCGGTACACCAACAGGATGACGGTACCATATTCGCAATATGCGCCACAGGCACCTCAACCAAGGATTCACTTCTTTCCTGGATTCGTTTACTTGAGGCGCATGGCAATGCGTCACTTGGCGAAATACCCGTACTCTTTAGGTTTACATCTTCAGTGCCCGCCAAAGCCGAGGAAATCGAAGGCCCTTCCAACATGCCAGCACCTACTAGTGATACAAGTAGACATAAGGAACAGCCTGATAGTAGTTCATAGCGGATTACTTTAAATAAATGAATTGTTGGTTTATTTGCTTGTAGAACATTTTTTATCATCTATAATTTATTAAGTCAAAGTTGGGCGAAATTAAAATTCGTACAAGGTTTCTTTACTTACTTTGCATAATATATATATGTATATATACTGGAGGATTTGAGCTTAAAAGAAAGATCACAAACTCAAACTAAATGTAAAATGTATGTACCATTATTTAGATATACCCTCCAATCTCTAATTAGATAAATTCTAGTAAATAATATTTACATGTTTTTTTTGTGTTAACCGCATTAGCACAAACTAATAAGCTTTAATATGTTTTAATCTATCCAACCGCAAAGTGCAGTACTATTTACTGATCCTCCGCTTCAAATAATCCCAATTCGCATCTACTTCGTACGTCTTTTGTTTACCGGAAATACCTGAGTAACAACACCTATGCCCTTGCTGGACATACCCTCGCGGAAGAGTATCCGCATTCCGGGTCGCACATACTCCGGATGCCCAACAAACTCAAACATGACAGAGGCGGAGTCATTGGTGCCCAGCTTCTCGCCACCCATGATGCCACGTATAACTGCCGTCTGTCGGATGCTGCCGATGTGCACCGTGGTCTGAAAGCCCACATAAATCGCTGTCACATGGAAGAGAACCGAGACCTTGGCCTGCAGTTGTGAGCATTTGTGTTTATATATATCGGCAGGTTCTTGTAGTTGTACTCCCGCTTAGCGACTCACCTGGAAGAAATAGGTGCCATAAGGCTCTTCTAAGTTTGCTGAGTAGCCCAATAGCACCATGCCGCTGCGCAGCGGTGGCAGCTCTTGCGTAGGCGTAAACGAGAGCGACGCACTTTGGCCAGCGCGCACCACTCGGCATGGGGCCTTATTGCGATGTATTGTGTGAACGGTAACTGCATGGAAGCTACCATCTGGCAGTGGTCCAATTTTCATGGGCATATTTTCGGTGAGCACGCCCTGTACGAGAAGTCCGCCTACAACGGGTCCCACGTCGGCGACTCGAAAAATCTCATCGATCTGGAACTCACAAGGTTCTAATTCCAGCCGATCCTTTTCAGCATTGCTGATGCCCGGCGAGAGCACGTACAGAAACTTGGTAACCAGATTTAACCCAGTCCCAGTCACATTGGAGACACAAAATATGGGCACAATATTCTCGGATGCCTGATTCGAGCCAGCCGATATGGCTTCATCTGTATTGGTAATGACAAAGGGCACCTTGCGGCAGCCAACATTTGTGAGCAGTGTCCGCAGCTCATTCAGCGTTGGCTCCGGCGATGTAATATCTGTTTTTGTAATTAATATAAAGAACGGTATATCCAGGGCGCGAACGAGCGCCAGATGCTCTTCGGTTGTATCATTACAGCCGCTGCCTGCAGAGACCACCAGCATGGCGTAGTGCGGAGAGTAGCCACTCAGGGCTTGAACTGTGGTGCGCATATAGCGTCGATGACCCGCCAGGTCCATAAAGGTAACCAGCTTTGTGGAACAATCGTTGATCTCCTCGGCTGTCATCATTTCATTGTACTTATAGTTTACCACATTGCCTAAGGCGTCAAAACCCAATGTTTCATGTGAGATACAGGAGGTCCGACCTGATCAGAGACTTGGATTAGATATGCTAGATATACGCTGCCTTTAGGTATTACCCGACTGAATCTCGTGCATATGACGAAACATGTTGAGACGTGCACGTCCATGCCCGTTGTCCAACTCATCCTGCGTGAGCACTCCCAACAGAGTGGATTTGCCGGCATCGGCGCCGCCTAGGACAGCGACTCGTACCTCAATGTTGTGCTGATCATCGGGTATCTTGCGGACCAGAACCTCAGCAACGGAGCGCCGCTGAAAAATTGTCTTGCGTCGGAGAACGGATGTGCTGGCCCCCAAATGACGAGCCATTTGCTTCAGTGTGGTAAGAGATGCGTTCATGTCATTCTCGCAGAGACCCTCCAGATGGCCAGCATCGGAGACGCCAATCTCATAGATGGCCTCGCCCTGTCCCTCCCTTAGACGCCATTTCATTTGTGTGACCAAATGCTCGAAGCGCTTTTCTGAGGGATTTACCAGTTTAAGCTTGTATTCCACATTACCCAGCTGCGGCTCGGGCGGCAGCGCTCCCTGCTCAAAGTCAAAGATTAGATTTCCGTTCACTCTGCTGGTCCTATGCTTTTCATTGATGTTGGCATCAGCTTCGCATTCGCTGCTGCTGTTTCCGTTTAATTCCTGTTCCTCGTCGAAGCCGTCATCCGGCTGGTTAGGATCAAATAGGCTCAAAAACGAGTCCATATTGCCTGCTAAATAAAGCAAAAAATCCGAGCTCAAAATATAAATAGTAAACAAAGAAAAAATCACATCATAACATTTCTTAAGCATTTTTGGCCAAGTGCGCCATTGAGCATACACAATATACTTTTCGATCGTCCCCTTTCAGCGTTTGCAACGACCTTGAAAATGTTGTTTATGTTTGGTGTACCATGGCATCTATATATACATACATAACAAGACTTATGAGCAGGTATTTCTGTTCCTTTGTATACTACTCACACTCCTAAATATATGCTGCATACATTATCTTACCAAACTCAAAAATTAAGTTTTATTCCAATTGGGAATCTTTCTGATCTGATGTTGTGCTTCGCGCGCCGAATGTGTCACTGGCACAAGAAAAAAATCGATTTTCGGGACGCTGGCGCTTTGCCCCACACACGCATACACTGGCACATGTGTCGAAATACACGCATATGCATGTATGTATGCATGTAGTTTACTTTGCACACTAGTTTTTGGTTCCGCTTCACTCTTGCTGTTCAGCTGCCATACGACTTTGTTTGTAACTTGTTCTGCTTTGTGGCAATCACACCTACCTAAGCACTTAAGAGCTTTCAATTTTCTATGCTCTTCATTCTGGCATATTCACGATGTCAGCATTTTGTGCTTTTTGGCCGTGTTTTCATAACATAGAATTGTAGAGCGTATGGGGACGCCAGTCTGGCTTGCAGTCATTATTGGCGTTCCGTCTTCTGTTTGTTTTTCGCATTTTGACGTCGTTGGCACTGTTTCTTAGCTTTCTATACAAATGACCAGTTACGTATTTATTTAGATCAGCTGCGACGCGGAATGAAGAAATCAGATAGTACATTTGCGCCAATGGCCTAATTATCTTTTGTTTTTTGTTTTTGTTTCAGGGAAAGCTTTCGATTTGAATTACGTGCGTTAATTGAGTACGTTTGGTTAAATGAGTACGTGTCAATTCAAATAAAATACATGATTAGAAATATCCAATTTTTTATTTTTTAAAACATATTTTCGTAATACATATTTTTATTGAAAGCGTCTGTACTTGTTAACCCGTTTAAGTGACTACACATATATTTACAAATTTCATCACACTTACATTTTCAAAATAGATGGTAAGTCACTCTAAGCCAAACTTGTTTTCAATGCTCTGCGCGCAATTTTTATGCAATTTATATTAAGTAATAATGCAATTGGATTGCGTGAGACGATGGCGTCTTCGTCGGTTGTTGAAATGAACTAAGTTTTACAGAAACATTACGGTTGGATACACTATACTAATAATTTGGGACTTAAGCGCCAAAAAGAACAAGGAAACACAAACAATTATCCTTTTTTTTACATTATTATTTGTAAATAAAGCAGTGTGTACAGTGTTAGTATTTAACAGAATGTGATATATTAAGCATACTCTCTCTCTGTAATACAGTTGTTTAACTCTAAATTTATCGATATACAATCAGCTGGACTATTAACAACTTTACCATTGACGATACAGTTTCCAACTCTTTATGAGAAACTATATTTAAATAATATTAATTATGCCCTAAATTGTAAATGTTGAATAACTTTGTATGAATAAAAAAAAGAAATAATCAACGATTACATGGTTTGCTTTTACAGACTTGATTTGTTTAAATTGACTTTAGCGCTAACGAATTTCGTCATTCACCAGCTTAGCGTTCAAATAGTGCTGCCAACCGTTTCAAATACAGAATCCATTCTTATATGAATTTAAAATACTTAGTGTCGTTGCGACTTCTGACTAGAAACACGTTGATTGGGAAACATGCGTACCGTGTATCTTGGGACAATTGTACACACAAAATCTTTCGAGGAATTTGAATCCTTCAAAGACGGCTTTATTGCTGTAGAAAATGGAAAAGTATGTCCAGAAATTGGTACAGTTTAAATCTTATATAGTTTTACATTTCAGATAATTGGTATTGGTGGCAACTACAAGAACTGGTTGTCAACGAATAACGTCGATGTCAATAACTTAGCCGAAGTGAGATTGAATGAATTTCAATTTATTGCTCCTGGCTTCTGTGATGGGCATATCCATGCCCCTCAATATGCACAAATTGGATTGGGTATGAGTGTTCCGTTGCTTGATTGGCTTAATAAGTACACTTTTCCAACTGAAGCCAAATACGTTGATCAAGAGTTTGCGTTGCGTATCTATAAGAGTGTTGTTGTAAGTAAAGCTCTAATTATGAATAGTTCACATTTCTTATCAGCCTCATATTATATTGCCTACTTTGCAAAACACACAGAAAAAGCTTACTGATAGAGTGCATTGATTAGTTGATCTTTAATGTTGAATTCATATTTACAATTCAATTAGCTTTACATCTTGCTTATATGAGCACTTTTCAACATTTTGTCAATCAGCATTTGTTTAGTATAGTTAATAACTCGATACTTTATAGGAATCTACATTACGTTGCGGTACAACTTTGGCTTCTTATTTCGCCACCAACAACTTGGAATCGACACTGATTTTAGCCAAGGAAGCGGCACGGCAAGGTCAGCGTGCGCTGATTGGAAAGGTCTGCTCCAATTGCAACAGTCCCGAGTATTATGTGTAAGTGTGAAGCGTGAAAATTGATTGAGTAATTAACCAAGTATTGTTCTGCCATAGGGAAACTACAGACGAATCGGTTAGCGGCACGGAGGCATTTGTTTCAGCAATACGCGAACTGAACAATCCCCTCGTATTGCCCACAATAACGCCACGATTTGCGCTCAGCTGCAGTAAGGAGCTGTTGCGGAAATTGGGCGATATAGCCAATCGTGAAAATCTGCATGTTCAAAGTCATATCAGCGAGAACCTGGCTGAGATTCAGGTGGTGAAAGATATATTCAGTACGAGCTATGCAAGCGCTTATGACGAAGCGGGACTATTGACTAAGAAGGTTTGTGCAACAGACATATGTTGACATAAAAGTAACTAGCTAATTTATATCTTCATCACAGACTGTCATGGCCCATGGTGTGCATTTAAAGGACGATGAGATTGCTCTGCTTAAAAAGCGCGGAACTGCAATTATACATTGTCCGGCGTCTAATACTAATTTGAATTCAGGTATTTGCGATGTGAAACGCCTGATTAAAGCTGGCATTACTGTAGGCCTGGGAACGGACGTGTCTGGCGGAAACTCTGTATCTATACTGAATGCCATTCAGCGTACCTTAGATGTTTCGAAGCATCTTGAATTTTTCAAGAAACAGGACATTTGTGGCACGGGATCAGCAAAAACGCAAGACAATTGTTATCAGCAATTGACGTACAAACAGGCTTATTACTTGGCTACCCTGGGTGGTGCTAAGGCCTTAGCTCTGGATCATGTAACGGGCAACTTTGCTGTTGGCAAAGATTTCGATGCCCTTTTGGTGGATGTTAGTGTGTTGGAGAAGCCGCATCGTACGCTAACCGTCGATGAGATGTTGGAAAAATTCCTGTTCACCGGGGATGATCGCAACATTAAAGAAGTATTCGTAGCTGGAAGGAGGGTTAAAGGATAAAGGATATTATATGAAAATAAACGTTAGTGGTTGTTAACGGTAACTCTTTGCAGAGTCACTTTCAATTACATTTTTTTTGTATGCATGAGACGATTTTAAATGCTGAAAATAAAGTAACAGTAAATCAAGTCTATTTCGTATATTTTGGGATTCGCCTACCAGCCATACCTTTGACAAACAGGTATGCGTGCGGTCGCGTTTTCTCTATATACATATTTTTTATGTATTACATATATTGATAATTATAATTAGTATACTCCTTTTAGTTTCAATATTTGCATAGGCGTGTTTCAGAATCACATTATGGGTTGGGACCAGGTCATTTTCGATTTGACGCCAATTTCAATTGAGCTTTTGATTTATAGAGAATATCAAAGAGTGCATAGCTTTGATTGCTTTGGGGGATTTTTGAACTTTAACAGATACTTTGCATATAATCAAATACTGGACACTCTCGTTTTTTGTTTTTAATTATATTTAGTGGAGTCGTTCACACTTCTATGCGCATAAACAATTTATGTTTTGTGCATTTGTGGGAATGTGGATGCCTATAATTTAATTACAAAATTAAGTAAATTGTCCATAAATATTTTAGAATTTCAAACCGGATTCATTTTGGGCTAACTAAAATGCGCATGCCGCCACCTGCGGCACACACAAATACTTTCACTTTACACATTAAAGCTTATCGACTTATATGGCTTTAAACTAGGTTTAGCTAATAGAAGGGATTTTAGAACTATTTAGGCATATTCTTTTATACGCTTAGAATAGCTTTAGGACACATTTTAAGCATTGAACATATTTTGTTGCGTGGCATCGTTCTCGAAATCCGTCCAAGCGTTATTTAATTCAATAAAAATAAGTTTGGCGATTTCCTCGTGTTCAGTTCCATTATGCTTGAAATGAAATTGATTAATAAAAACAATATTTATATATATTGCAAATAAATGAATACACACCTTGTCGGGATGCACTGCTAGACAGGCGCGTCGATAGGCTTTTTTCACCTCTGCTGGGGTAACCATGGTAGACATCTCACACCGCTGCCATTTGGCGTTCTCCCAAAGCACCATGTGCATGGAGCAGAGCAGTGCTCGTATATTATTCTTTTTGCCATCGGTCTGCATTTAGATTGTGTACATGAATATCATACACAATAACAACTCACTGATGCTTACCCATTCCATTATACGGACTTTCTTGGGGTCCATATCTTTTACCAATTCTTCTTTTCGCATTTCATTAATGGAGCGAGGTCCTTGATTAATTTTGCCAAACGAATAACCCTGTTGTCCTAGGATATCGCCAAAAATATCTGAGCCTTTGGTTCCACCACCTGCACCTGGGTTTGGAGATGACTTCGGCGCATCGAAGTGTGTGCGGCTGTAGTCAGGCCGGGATTGTGGGGTGTGCGCCTTCGGCTGTGTAGGCGTTCTTGCGTAACTATT
>JABVZX010000297.1:651765-661867 GCA_020883565.1 Drosophila pachea
CTGGTTGTCAATAATTAAATTAAGAGCAGCAAAGCCGGTAATAATGGGCAAATATTCAACGAGGTGTTGAAAGCCACAACAACACTACTCAGAGTGGTTAATTATCCACACACACACACACACACACACACACTCGCTAGCTGCTATCAGCTGGAAATCTCTCCCATCCATGAGAATACACAAACAACCCATGAGGAGTTACATAAATGCCCGGTTAGGAAAAATATGTTGATATGCGTTGGAAATCTCCCGCCCAACAATGGATTTCTTCCCACGATGCGAACCTAATCCACTGCTTGCCATTCGCTCAAAGTGGATCGCTAAAGCCTAATCGGCCGCAACAAATTTTAACATTATTTTTCGCTTTGTTGGAACAGCTCATCAGTTGGCCAAGTTGAGAGTAGAAAGCCGCGCTAAGCCCCCATCCTAATCGTGATTTATGTGAGCTTTAGCTGCCAGCATATTTATTAGACGTGGGGGAAAAGTGGGAAGCAATCCGATTCTAAAAGCCGTCAATCTCTTAAGCTGTCATAGCGCAGTAGCTCGTCCGTGTTCGCGTAATTAACTCTTACTAATTGGCTGCAATTTTTGCCCAACATTTTACAGCGCACGCACCGAACCATGGCCACAGTAACGACTTCAGGGCTGAACGCGCCAACATGGCGGATGAGTGCTGTTCCGAAAATGATCTGCGTATTGCTGCTGATGGGCGTGGCATGTGGCAGCAGCGAGCATGGTGTTGCCGGTGGCGGTGGCGCAACGGGCAAGCCGGCTTTGCTGCGCACCGAACTGCGTTTCGGCCGCAATCTGGATCCGTCCAAGGTGCGCGTGGTGAGCGTCAAGTCCAGCCAGGGCGACAACGTGGAGATTCTGGTGGGCAGAAACAGTCGCAAAGCTCGGGCCGACGAGGCAGCCGGCTCGTTCTTCGTGCGCAGCTCCGACGTTAAGCGGCCAGCGGTGCAAGCCAGAAGCAATACCAATCCCAGTGGCCGCCAGCTCATCTTCGCCCATACGCCGGCCCTGCTAAAGCAGAGCGAACTGGCGCAACAGCAGCGCAAGGCCGAGGCGGAGCAGCGACAGGCCAAATTCGTGCAGCTGCAGCTGGCCAAGGCGCAGAGCAAAGCCTTGGAGCAGCAGATGCTTCAGCGGGCTAGCTTGCGGGCCGGACGGCAGCTGGCCAGCGACGCCGCATGGCAGCCGGTCTACTTCCAGGCGCAGCCGTCCGCACGCACCAACAACAACAACAACAACAACTTCTCCTTCGCCGCCGACCGCCAGTGGCAGCCATACAGCAATGCCCAGCCCCGAGTGCTGCGTCAGGCTCAGGATGAGCCGATCAGCTTTCCCAGTGACCAGCAGTACGATGCCTCCGAGTCGCTGGCCTTTGCTGGCCGAGATGGCCGCGCCTATGCCAGCTCGAACGGCGGCCAGAGATTGCGTCCGCCCCAGAATCTGATTACGAAGCACAACTACAATAGCCTGCCAACCAAATCCAAGTTTGTCACCTATATGCCGCACTCGGTGGTGGTGACGGCCAGCGCGGGCGTGGCAGCGCCCTCGGCTACACCCAAGCGCCGGCCAGTGCAAAGCAGTCCGCACCGGAACCCCATTGGCCAGAGCACGCACAGCGTTGTGGACGGGCCAGCGGTCACGCTCATCGAGGGCGTACGCGTGCCAGACGCACCCGAGGACAAGGTGAAGACCTGGCGCAATGCGCGCGTCCTCAACAACCAGCTGGTGCCATACCCCGAGGGCTACACGCCCCCGCGCGTCCAAATGCCCAGCTTTGACAGATAGACGCACTTGGCTCGTCGTCGCACTTACAATTAATATTTGTAATATTTTATAAATCTATATTTATTGAATTGTTTAATTGCTAAGCTATTTATAATTGTTACATTAAATATGATAAAGCACTTCGGCTGCGCTCACTGCATAAACTGATTAACGGTCCAGATCTTAAAGTTGGTCTTGCGCCAGAAGCGTATGCACGAACTGGACTCGACGACTCCGTGGACCACATGGACGGGCGTCGTCTGCATATAACCGTTCTCGGAGAACTTGTAGCGATGCGGCAGCAATAGTTCCAGGTAAACAAAGACCGCTGGATACTGCACGGCGATCGTGAGGCTGATGCTGTTCCGTTTGCCCTTGTGGGTATCCACGCAAGCCTTCGATGTGATCTCAAACTGTGAAGGGAACTGGGTGAATCTAGACCCTGGATCTACGGCTGCCGCTCTGCTGAACTCACCTCTAGCTGCGGATCGGTCATGCCCACGGCGCTGGCAATGCTGCTGGGGAAGTAGTAGGTGCGGGAGATCGCAGTTGTGTCGCGGAGCAGCTGAAACTCTAGATAGGCGTTACGCGTATTGAAGGCACCCGTGAGCAAATCCTTGATGGGTATGACCTTGTCGTACTGCACGCCATTCGGCCGCAGGGTCACCGGCCAGCTGGTGGAGGAGCGCGGCATTAGCTGCGACCACAGATGAATGTTGGCCACGACACTCAGACCTGTCGTGTTCACCTGCGGCAGGTCACACACCAGCGAGATGTTCAGCGCCATGGTGGCGCGGTCGTACAGCGCCACAATGGTAACGGGGGCCAGGAAATCCCGCGCCCAATAGTGCAACAGCTGCCCGAAACAAGGCCCAAGCGAGTCAGTTGAGCGACAAAGAAATTCGACTGGCTTAGCACTCACCTTCCAGTTGCCGAAGAAATCGATGCCGGACCAGGACGGCGCCACCCAGACATCGTTCAGCTGCCAGTAGAGGGCGCCCATCGTGTTGTGGTCGGTGTCGCGCAGCGTGCGATACAGCTCCGTCTCCACTTTGGTGGCCATGGCGTGGGATATTTGACTGAAGTAAATAAGCGCCTCGTTGTAGTTGTCGTCCTCGGGCAGCGGCAGTGGCAGGTGCCGATGCACCTGCGTGGTGATGGGCACCATGGCGAGCGGATGGTGCTGTCGATGGGCCATGAGTGAGGATAGGTCAAGCTCGCCGTTGATGCGCTTCCAGGCATAGGCGCCCGGCAAAGATTGAACGCCGTATTCGCTGGCGAAGCGTGGACGCGGATAGATATTGGCATCCCAAGCATCCTTGAAGTAGTCATAGAAATGCACTGCAAGCGAAAGATTGGATGAAACAGTTCGTCGAGCTGCCAGTCGTTGCCTCACCGTCGCCATTGTGGTTGTCCTGCGGATTCTCGGATATGTAGTTGTCCCTTTCGCTGGCCTTGCCATTTGATGGCGAGGATACCAGCGGATTGGGCCGCCCACTGTGCGACACAATCTTCAATTCGTGCAGAACATTGCCCAGGTAGAGCTCCCTGTACTCGGCCTTGAAGCGTTCCAGCTGGTCGAACGTCTGATACCAGTCCTGGACGAGGGCCGCCTCGTTCTCGTTGTTGCCCGCAAAAATGGCAATGCTTGGGTGGTGGGACAATCGCTTGGCGTTCTGCCGCACCTCCTCCCGGACTGAGGCCAGGAAGTTGGGCGTGGTCGGGTACATGGCGCAAGCGAACATCATGTCCTGCCAGATGAGTATGCCCAGACTGTCGGCCGTGTCGTAGAAATAATCAGATTCATAGATGCCGCCGCCCCAGACGCGTATCATATTCATATGCGCCTCCTTGGCCGATTCCAGAAGGTGCGCCACTGCGGGGAGGGAATAAATCGGGTTATCTAGAGTATATATATAGGCATATATAGCTGGGAAATCTCCTCGCAATTAAAACTATTCGTGGCTCGTGGAAATGCCCAGTCCGAACGTGGGCTTATCAGCTAATTGATATTCTAGACTTCGTCTCACCTGCCTCCAAGCTCTGCCGCTCGGGCAGTATATGGGACGGTATATAGTTGCTGCCCTTCATGAACATCTCCATGCCGTTGACCTTAAATAGAAAGGTATTGCCTCGGCCATCCGGCGCTGGTCGCTCAATTAGCTCCAATGTACGGAAGCCGACGCGCAGCGACTTCTGTGACTTGGTCTTGGCGCGCAGCTCGGGTTCAGAGGAGTCCAGCCATGCGTTGAGCGTAAAGTGCAGCGGATAGAGCTTCTGTTCGCCATAGCCATTGGGCCACCAGGGCACAACGTTCTCAATTGGCACGGCCTGATCAAAGACAATTACGGGCGCCAAGTAGCTGATCGGCTTGGTGGCGTACGTATCTATGACCACCGTATGATTGAGCAGCTCGCTGGAAGCGATCAATGAATGCACTTGTATTTGATAAAGTGTCAGGGTCTACTTACACGGCATAGAAAACTAACTGAGCGTAAAAGTTTTCGTTGCCCAGGGTGTCCATATAGCAGCTGATGTGCATGTTCCAGTGCGTCGCGTTGCGGCTAATGCCCACATCGATGTCACGCAGCAGAGCCGCATCGTAGATTTCCAGTTGCACCGTCTTCCAGAGCCCCACAGACGGCACAGCCGGCCCCCAGTCCCAGGCGAAGCTGGCCTGCATTTTGCGGAGCATGTTCACATGGCATTCGCCATGATAGGACACGGGCGGGCATGCTGGCGGCACGCTGTGATCCGCCGAGTCCAGCGCCCGCGCCTTGGCCAGGGCTGCCCACACGGGCGAGCTGATCTCCACCTCCAGCACATTCTCCTCCCGCAGCAGTTTTCTCACATCGTACGAGTAGCGCACGAACATGTTGTCCGTGCGTCCCAGCAGCTGGCGGTTCAATCGTATTTCGGCCACGGTATCGATGCCATGGAAGGTCAAGTTGAAGCCGCGCACACGCTTATAGTGCTCCATATCGACTGCCAGAGTTATTTGTTAGTTATATGTTAGCAGTTCGTTCCGTAGGGCAATCGCCATTTCTAACACTCACACTTGAACTCATTCGTATATGTCCAATTGTCGTACGCCAGCCAGCGAAGATTCACATCGTTATAGCCGTGGAGCACGTCTGGCAAATCGTCTGCGAACGCGCTGTATATGCCCGACGGCAGGGACTCGTTCCTGACTTTGGTAAGGGCTGCAACATGGTCGAAACTCAGGTAATTGTCAGGTAAGCACACAGAGGGCGCCGCGATAAGCACAACGAATACTCCTCGCTGATTGTGGCCATTCATAAAGTTCTCTTCCTGAGCTTGTTTGCGCCTCTGATCGACAAATTTCACTAATACTCACAGCCATTCCGATTAGATAAACTCCAATTGCTGCCCAGCTCGATCACCTCAACGGCGTCACCTTTGACCCGCGCCGCCAGCAGCCCGCACAGCAGCACCAGTCCAAGTCGGACCAAACGGGCCCGGCCAGCGCCATCGACTTGACAGACCATTCCTCAAAAGAAGTTTTCCTCCTCAGGCAAACAACAAGTTGAATTACGTATTTATACAAGCGCTCCCCAGCGCTCCCCTAGAAGTGAGACGCGCGAATTTTACGCCTCGCTGCCTCCCGAAACGACAAGTTCTATACGTCTGGCACCGGGAAGAGCTACTAATAGACTGCTGATTAGTGAGTTGTCGGCGCGTCGGCTCCCATAGAGCAAGGCGAACGCAGGTGAAGTGGGGAAACGAAATTCAGAGAGCAGGGCGAAGAAGAAGAGAGAGCGAGAGAGAGAGAAACTGTGACAGAAAGATAACATGGGCTGATAACACTAGCTAACAAAATTGAGCTCTATGAATGCAAAAAATATTTATAAGAAAATCAGACCAATTTCGTTAACAAGCTAGATTTAATCGGGAATTCATTTTAATTCGAAATATCGATTGGAAAATCGAATAATATGTTTATAGTACTCTTTTCCAGCCGAAGAGCGAAAGTGGGGAATGGCAGCTATCTATAGCCAGGGGCGTGGGCACAGCGATTGACCAACTTTTTGGGGTAAATTTAGAATTGCATTTGGAAGCATGACATGTCTTCCTGCACGGGTTTATTCAACCACGACTATATATATATATATATATGTATATATATGTATATTTGAATTTGATGGTCACGCTTAGAGCATGTACTGATTCATGGTCTTGACGGAGATGTGATCGGAGCTGAGTTTCAGGCAGACCGTCTCATTGCTGAACTTCAAGTAAACATTTTGCATGGGCACGGTTTGGGTGAAGCCGTTCATGGAGAAAGAATGCCTTTGGTTCGCATATTCTGGATCAGTCAGCTCTAGGTAGACGAACAGAGCGGGATACTTGATCTTGATGCGCAAACTGAAGTTGTTGGCGTAGGGGGACTTCCTGTTGGCGCAATCCACGCCCAGAACTTCCAGCTGAAAGCGAGAGCCGAGCTGAACTGATTGCCTCAATTCGTGATGGATTCGAACTTACGTGAAGCCCTGGATCCGTAATGCCCACAATATCCTTGATGGGCACCGGGTAGAAAAAGGTTTGTGCCAACACCCGATCGAATTCATCCTTCAATAGAATTTCCAAGAAGATCTCCTCCTTCGTATGCTGCTCGTACAGCACGGAATTCAACGGTATAGTAAGTTGATTTATCGAACTGGCGCGCTGGAGAAAAGCTTATAATATAAATATATTCGTATCGCAAGTATCTGTTGCCGGTCTGGGCCGACCGCTTACCAGGCCAATAGCACGGGCGATGCTCTTCTTGGATACTATATCGTTCCACAGATACGTATCGATGAATATGTTATAGAGCTTCATGTCGGGCTCCGCCATGTAGTCTTCACGCGTGACTGTTATATTCAGCTGATCCCTGGCATCATTATACAGCGCTATGATATTAGTGGACGCCATGAAATCCCTGGCCCAGTAGTAGACCAGCTTGTAGTTGCCAAAGACGTCAATGCAGGACCAGGTGGGAGCTACCCAGACGTCGTTTAGCTGCCAGATAAGTGCGCCCATTGTCTGATAGTTTCCGCGCCTGCTCCGGAACAGATCCACGGCCAGTTTGGTGGTCAACGCCTGGGACACCTGGCTGAAGTAGATAAACTCATCAATATTGTCCTCCCAGTTCTGGAGTGTGAATGGCAGCTGGTAGGCTATTTGTCGCATTATCGGTATGAATCCTTTGGGATCATGCTGGCGCTGGCGTATCAACGCCGCCAGGCCCTTCTCGCTGTGGTCCTCGCCAAGCACGCGTTGCCAGGTCGAGCGCATGGGCAGGCTGGCCGAACCGAACTCTGTGACGAACCGAGCATTCGCATAGGCGTTCAGTGCAAGCCCGTCCTTGTCATCCTCATATAGATGAACTAAGATTGGAGTGTTTTGTTGTTGTTGTTGTTGTTGCTTGCAATCGAATGATGGTGATATTTACCATCGCCATAGTCTGGACTCTGCGGTTCCTTGGCTAGCTCCTTGCCAGACTCCACAATGCCCAGCGAGGGTGTGGAGATCATTGGCCCGGGTCGAGGACTAAAATCATTGCGCGATATTATATTTAGCTCCGCGCACAGATTTCCCAAAAAGAGCAGCTTGTATTCATCCTCCAGACGCTTCGCCTCGGTGCCGAAGTCTGTTCGGTTCTTTACCAAGTATAATTCGATCTCATCGTTGGTCACGATCAGGGCGAGGCTGGCATGGTAGGCGAGGCGTTGAGCGTTCTGCGCGGCCTCTAGGCGCATGGAGGCCATGCGTTGACCATCAATTGGGTAGGTGGCCTTTGTGTAGGTCATATCCTGCCACACCAGAAGACCGTAGCTGTCAGCCAGGCTGTAGAAGATGTCCGATTCGTAGAGGCCGCCGCCCCAGACTCGGATCAAATTCATTTGCGCGTCCCTCGCCGACTTCAACAGATGCTTAACTGTATAACAGTAGATTCTTCAGTTTAATCCTTCCACTTGTATGGAAATATTGCAACTTACCTGAATCCCCGTCGGTTGCTAGCTCGGGTAAGGTATGGGCGGGCACATAGTTCACGCCCTTAGCGAAGATCGGATGACCGTTGACCCGGAAATAAAAGGTTCGGCCACGCTCTTAGAAAAAAAAATACCCATAAAATGCAATTAAAAATCTAATCCAATCCACACCAATCCCTCATACCATCTTTATCCTCCACCAGCTCAATGGTGCGAAAGCCGATTCGCAGCAATTTCTGCGAGATCGTGCGAGAAGTTAGGATGTGTTCATCCCCTCTGCGATAAGCATTCAAGTCAAACAGCACCGGATAGAGCTGCTGTGCTCCATAGCCATTCGGCCACCACAGCTTGACCTTCTCCTAATCATTTTCTGGGATAAGAATTGAGTATCTCTGGAGAGAGGGCTACGTACTTTAGGTATATGTATCTGGAACTCTAGCGTGGGCGAGGCATGAGTCGAACTCAACTCCTGCTCGTTCAGAACAAATGGCTCGTCGAAAAGTTCCCTGAAGTAAAAAAAAAAAAAAAAATTAATAAAAGCTAGCTGCTTGCGGCTTTGATTCTACCCCGAGTAAACGTTTAGTTGGGCAACGAAGTTCTCCGATTCCGGGGCGTTCAGAAAGGCGCGACAGTCCATTGTCCAGTGGGTGTCGTTCCGCTTGATTGCCACATCCACATCCCGCAATATGGCGACTGAGTAGTACTCAATGGTAACCGGCTTCCAGATGCCAGAGGACAGAGCAGTGGGATTCCATTCGCCGCCAAAGCTCATCTGCATCTTGCGAAGCATATTCCGATGGCATTCCACACTGCCGCGCGACGCTGGGCAGCTGGGCGGGGCACTGTAGCCTTTGGCCTCGAGCTCCTCAGCGCGGGCCGCTGCCTCGGCCAGCGGGGGAAGGAGGACGACTTCTAAATGATTTGCATCTGGGCTGAAGCGCAGCAAATGACGCACAGAATAGGAATACCGTACGAACATGTTATCCGTCTCTCCCAGAGGTACGCCATTCAAGCTGATCTTGGCCACCGTGTCGATGCCGTGGAAAGTGAGGTTCACCAGACAATCTTGGCCCAGTTCATCTGTTCAAAGCAAACTCGTTAGCAATGCAATCGGAGGTAATATAACGGCGTCAGGGCACAAGCCTATTTGAAAAATGTTGCTGTAGATCCAAGTCTTGTTGGCAATCCAGCGGAGATCGATGTCGTTGCCCCCATCCAGCAGATCCCCGTACTCATCCTTCAGAGCCGTGTAAACGCCGGAGGGCATTTTTGGCACGATAAATCGTTTGGCTGGGAGGGAAAGAGAATCGTGTTAGAACAGAAACTTTTCGTAAACATTTCCCAATCACAGAAGCTACAGTTGAAGAAATTTACAACCAATTAATTGTCAGAAATATTGATAGCAACAAATCGAATGCGACGTCAGGCATGGTATCTTATCGCACCAATACAATACAGGAGTAGCGCAGAAATTAAATATTGGCCATTGATTTGTATGGAAGCGCGCATTATTCATCATAGCACGTATCTAGCCAGACGAGGAATATGCCTTACTCAACCGCAAATACTCGATACTTACTGGCATTGCCCTCCCTCAAGGTCCAGCCCCTGGCCAATTCATCGACTTGCACTTTCTTCGCCAGCAGCCCGCGAATTACAAGTAAAATAAAACAATAAAGATAAATAAATTTCAACATATTTGAAATCAATCACTCAAGAACATCTTTTAATATTTCCCGTGATTTTCAGAGCACAATGTATCGGGTCGGTATCAAGTTAATAACTGAACGATTGACCCACTCGAATCAGTCTTCGACCCAGTTCTCTCCTGGCTTATCAGTCCGATTGGCTGTGGTGAGATTGGCTCGGAGCGGCCCGGCTAGAGCGGGAGCTTTTCGTAAAAGGTGAATAAGCACCATTATTGCCGCTCACATATATCTCCATGATCGTAGTACTATTCTATCTTCAGCTTCCACTTGAGATTAATAGATATGATATATGTTTAAATTATTTGTTGAAATGATAAAAGTTCAAAAAGATTTTCGTTTAATCACATTTAGGAAAATTTACATCATAGCTATTATTTATATTAATGTAAGACTATAAATTAAGTAAAATTTGTCGTTGATTATTTAAGTTAAGTTAACGGTTTAAGTTGGTTACTGGACTGCTTGGTGCGGATGGAATTCGAGGATCGAAGGCGAATAACTTAGATCGATTAATTTTTGCTTATTGTTAGTCCCAGATTCTCTCTTCAATTGGCATTGCTAACTAGCGCTACATAACTACACACACCCACACGCTCACACACACTCAATCACACTCTCTCT
>JABVZX010000297.1:681087-695031 GCA_020883565.1 Drosophila pachea
GCGGCGAAGAGGGCGACGGCGGCGCCATTCATATCCATTCATGCGAATATATTGCGAGTGCTTCTTGGCGTTGGTCTCTGTGCCTCGGCCGTTCGTTTTAAAAGCTCCGGCGGCACTTTCTTTCACTGCGCTCGCTCGATCCTTTGACAGTCGCTTTCATTTTCGATCGATACGACCGCGCTCGAACCGGTTCGGGCCCAACGGTTTCTATTACTTAATCCCGCTTACATGCAATCGCTATCCTGACAGCATGCGATCGCTTCGTCTGGGCCTGGATGTCGTCATGCTGGCCTTGCTGCTGCGCCAGGTGCTGGCCACCATACGGCACTCGCGCGAGATTATCATCACAGATGCGGTATGTACCGGGGTGCAGCGGCGGCTTCGGGCTGCCAGCTACTGCCAGCTGGGGGCTGTCCCAAGCTTTGAGCTGTGCGCGCCATTGGAATTCTTAATTACCCGAATGTCACAACGCACGCGTCGCCTGGCCTCCAAATGTCAAACGATAAATGTGCCATCTAGCTGCACGCGTGTGTATGTGTGTGTGTGCGTGGGTGTGGGTGTGCCTGTGTATTTGTATTGGACAAGCAAATATGTCTCTGAGTATGACTTCCTGCCAATGTTTGCTCGGCTTTCGCTGTCCCGTCGTTGCAGGTGCGCCGCATTCAACACGACGGCTACAATGTGGAGCGGCACACGGTTGTCACTAAGGATGGCTACGTGCTGACCCTGCATCGGATACCGCAGCTGCAGCTGGACGCGAACGGAACGCTTTACACCGTGCTGCGGCGCCCTGTCGTCTTTCTGCTGTCCGGCCTGTATGCCTCGTCGGATGTGTGCGTATGGTGCGGCAACTTCCGTTCGGCCTGCTAACTGATATTGGGTCGGGGGTTGGGGCGATGCTACATTTGCAGGTGGCTGCTAAACGGGCGGGAGGATTCGCTGGCGTATCTGCTGTGGCGTGCCGGCTACGATGTCTGGCTGGGCAATAATCGTGGCAACATCTACTGCCGCCACAATATCTGGCTGAATACGACGGCGCGAGAATTCTGGAACTTCAGCTGGCATGAGATGAGCGTCTATGATATGCCCGCGCAGATTGACCATGTGTTGCGAACCAGCGGCGCCGCGCGGATGCATTTCGTGGGCATCTCGCAGGGCGGCACCGTCTTTCTGGTGCTCAACTCAATGCTCCCCCAATACAACGCCGTCTTCAAGACGGCCACGCTGCTGGCTCCTGTCGCCTATGTGGATAATACGCAGAGTGTGCTGGCGAAAATCATTGGGCCAATATTGGGCACGCGAAACTATGTGTCCAAGGTGCTCGAGGGCATCGAGATGTTCTCCACCAATAAGTTCCTCAAAAAGTTTCTATCGATGACTTGCCTGGAGAACGAGAAGCCATTGGTATGCATCACCCGACTCTGGCCAGCAGTTGGATATGACACACGCTTCCTTAACAAGACTCTGCTGCCGGATCTGATGGCTAACTTTCCTGCTGGTGGTTCCGTCAAGCAGCTGATGCATTACTTTCAGGGCTATGTGTCCACGAAATTTCGCCAATACGACTACGGCCCGGAACGCAATTGGTTGCACTATCAGCAGCTGGAACCGCCGGAATATGAACTGGAGAAAGTAAGCACTCCGGTGTCGATATACTTTGCGGAAAACGATTATATTGTGGCACCAGCGGACATCTGGCGCTTGGTGGCGCGCCTGCCCAACGTTGAGGCCGTCTACAAGGTGCCGTGGAAGCGTTGGAACCATTTCGACTTTATCTGCGGTCTGGGCGTGCGCGAATACATTTTCGACAACATCGTGCTCTCGATGAACCGATACGAGCGGCGCCATCGGCGCTGAATCGATACAATCTTGTGCCAGGGAGCTAAAGCCACAACTTCTGCGAGTGCCAAATACTTAGCTATATATATACATATATACACAACGAGTCCATGGATAATACTTAAGTTATTAGCTGCGGCTATGCGTACTGACTAATAAATACTATTTATAGTTTAGGC
This sequence comes from Drosophila pachea, assembly GCA_020883565.1. Taxonomy (NCBI): domain Eukaryota; kingdom Metazoa; phylum Arthropoda; class Insecta; order Diptera; family Drosophilidae; genus Drosophila; species Drosophila pachea. Next base: position 683,106 of record JABVZX010000297.1, read on the forward strand.
CTTATCTTTGTGTTTGATGCTAGTGATAAGATAAGATCGATCACCTGTAGCGATATAAAGTAATTCGACGCAAGTTTTGGTCGATACACAGCAAACCATTCTTTTCACTCTTTAATCCATTTAGGTGTACACTAACAGTTAGATCTGATAATGCATTTACTATATATACATTCAGCGTTGATTTTTCTGAATCGAATCCGTCTATGCTATTTACACAATTTGATGTCTAATGGAGTGTACCGGAATTAACCTTTAGATCTATATAACGGTGCAGAGTCAGTGCCTTTTTGCTCACGATCGGATGGTGTAGCGTATGCAGCAGGCCTTTCGCAGCGTGGAATTCATTTTGCAGAGCCAGTGCCACGGCCAAATTATAACGGACCACATTCTGAGAGGCTTCCAGGGACTTCAGCTGCCAATCACGTGTTTCCAGATCGAGCGCATTCAGAGAATTAACAAAAGTCGGTTCCAAGTATTCTCGTGCCTCAATAGCTTTATCCATCATCATCAGAGCTTCACCGGCATACATGTGACCCAACAACCTTATTTATACATAATTATACATAAATGAATGTACTTGACCTATATTAAATGCAACGGAATGGCTTACTTGTGTGCATCGGAGAGACGATCGCTCTGCAGCAGAAGCCTGGCCATTTCCAGAGCAGTGACATGATCGCTCAAACGCAATGATACATAGCTGTGCGCAGCATATATGGCAGTCAGCAAGTTTTCCAACGATTCTAAGCTTATCGGCTTTGATGGATTGCAAAAGTTATTGTCCTGTTGTTGACTCCATAGTTGTGACGAGCCCTTCGGGTCGAGCGTTTCCTCATTTGATCCAGACACATAAAAGCCTGCCTTGTGCTGTAGTGTTAGGTTGAGAGCGTTTCGCAAACACAGACTGGCGAATTCAAGAGTGGGCTCCGGCACTGCAGCCGTATGTGCTCTGCGAGAATAATAAGTTATATAAGAAATTGGTGTACACATAGTATATGAGCAATAGTTCAATCTACTCACCCATAATGTTTAGATCGTGGTAAGGTCGTGATTTTCCCCAGCATCATAAGTCGCTCCCTTCTAAGTTTTTGCTATGTGAGAAATTTCGGTTAGCTCGAGTGATTAGCTGATATAAGTGATGATTACTTACAGCTTCGTGTTCCATAATGCAAGCCTCTGCCATTCGGAACCACAGACGCGGATTATTATGGTATTGTTTAACTGGCACCAGCAGACAATGGAATGCCTCCTTTGGGCGCCGCAGATGCAGCATGGCGATGCCCAAATTGTACATTATCTCACAAGATCGTGCCGCGCCCATGGTCTGGAGAGAGCTTTGACGTAGATTCGATGCCAGCTGTTGATCAAAACTAAGTGCATTTTGAAAGAATTTTGATGCGATTGCATAATGACGCACACGCAAATGTATGACACCCATGTTGTTGGCGATGCATGTGCTCAGTTGATGTGTGACAGTTCTAAAAGCACAGCACAGCGTTAGAGAGAAGCGGATTCTTAATTTGATAATCAGAATATGCTTACCCAGCCTGGGTACACTCGTTGTTGATGCGCATCAGCTGTTTGGCGGCCATTTGAAAGTCCTTCATTATGTAATACTGCTGCGCTTTGAGTGCTGCAATTTCTGGTGTCCCATCCTCGATTATAACCACCGGCTTGCGATTGAGTACGTGTGTCAACAATTGCAATAACTGCAAAGCGCTGCTGTTTTCGCCAGCGACCTTTGACACGCCGCTCTCCAGAGCAGGCGATGCACTTGCCACAGTTGTGGCTGATGTTGACACACTTGGATTTGCAGTATTAGCATTCGCTATCGCAGATGCCGCCGCAGAAGCAGCAGCCGCCGTCGATGTTGTGGTCGGTTCCTCCAGGTTGCTTATAGGATTAGGACTGGGAACACTGGCAACTAAATTCAATTGATACTGCAAATAATCTAGAAATGCCTCCGCTCGATTCAATTGGTTTGTAGCCAGCAACAGCTGCAATTGCAACGTGGCCACGAGAGCGGCCATTTGTTTCTCTAAGGCCTCCAGCCTAGTCACAAGCGGAGCTAGTCTATCCAATGCGGTGCCATACATATGCCGATGGTAATAAATGACTGCCTTGTTGTAACGAGCCACAGTTATGGCGCTTCCGGCATGTTTTAGAGAGAGTCCTACAGATGGCTCGCCGGGTGCCGGCTTCGAATCATCCAGTTGCTCCAGTTCGTTGAGCAGTGTTTGGTGTTGTAAGCACCCACCTTTGTAGTAATTGACTACCGCTCGGTTATGCCGTAGAATTAGACCGCTGCTCTCCCCTTTTGTTTCCAACTTCTGCAAGAGCTCCAGGCAGCGGTCATATTCACCACTGTGCTCGTGAAAGGGGTATATTATGTTGAATGTGTATACACAATCGAGTTTCAGTGCTTACCTGTTAAACTGTTCATGGGCCTGGCAGAGCAAATTGTAATTTTCGTCATCGCTGTCTTGCGTTTTCGTCGGAGAATCCGCAGAGTCCATGCCAAAAATAAAAAACAAAAAAAATACCACAAACACGCATGACAACTCTGTAGTCCAGCTTATTACAGCACTATTGCTGTCTCAGTCGCAAAAGTTACGTTGCAGCCCTGTGTACAGTGGCTGCGCGAGCAGAATGGGCACACACAGCAATATTCATGATTAATTGCCGTTAGCAAATTCAAAGTTAAAGTGACTAAACAATATATGTGAACAGTCACGGAAACTATAAAATGTGCTTCAAATGACGGCTCCAAAAAGTATGTTTATAATATGTGCAATTTCGTTGTTTGTTTTTTTTTTTTATTCTGTAAAGCAATTTTAAGTGATGCACTTACCCTAGAACTTTACGAAACATCACTTTTTTGAATTTTAAAAAATATATGTACAACTTTTTCCACATTAGTTTTTGCTTAAAGTATTTATTGGGTCTCAATATATGTTCTTTAGAACTAATTTTGAATTAGTTTACGCAGATTGCTAAATATTTTGCTTGGAATATTAAGACAAAAATACAGTTTGTTGTTTGTAGTAAAATACATGTATTATTATCGGAATTATATCTGAGTTGATTCGAAATACAATACATATATTGCTCACTAAAATAATTCAAAAATTTTCAATAATTTGTAAAACAGTTGCAACTGTATATATATATATATATATATATTACTAATCCATGAATGTGGAGGGTGGATTTTGCTTTGCTGTTGTATTTTCCAACTCAATGACACAATTTTATACAACAACTAAAGGGTTGGGAGAGGGACGAGCAGGAGGCGAAGGAGTGCTCGCACTCGGATTCGAGACGTCCACTACTGAGCGTTTGCCCCGGCCAAAAGCTCGGCCAAAGAACTCGTTACGATGAGACGAAGGCCAGTGAATACTGGTTTCGGGTAATATGTATTATTTACACTATAAGGTATGTATATGTATATTTTATATTATATATAGTATATAATATGTAATGTATGTATACCATCGCATATAAACGTATTAATTTAGCAATAAAAAATTCCCATTGCTTCAACTAGAACAGGCTCAACATTAACTGAGCCCCATTCGCTTGCTCTAGCCCTAGAAGCAGTTGCCATTATAAATTGTTAACATCTATTAATTCGTTTAATCGTAACGGGCTATACACACACATCCAACACGGATTGATTTTGCCTAATTTTTTTCGTAACTTTCACTTCAGATTTTTTGTTCGTTTCGAGTTTTTTGCATCATCGCATAACTAATGCTGGTCATCTAAGACGGCCGGACTTATGTATTACGGATCTTGCCGGGCACATAGTTCTTGTCGATGACATTCTCCTGCAGGAACATGTGCAGGCAGCGTTCATTCTGCGCTAATGGGTGTCCAGCGATCTTGTTGATAAACGCCTCTAGGCCTTTTCTTCGCTCCTCGATAAAGTTCTCGTCAAAGAGTCCCTCGTCACCGCGAAAAGGCATCTGTCGCTTCCAGGCCTTTCCAGGCAATGGTGGCACCACGATCTGTACGGCATTAGAAAACTGATTGTATATATATATTCCCGCGATGAAATTGGTTATCACTTTACCTTGCTATCACGTTCCAGTTCATTCCTGAGCCATTCGAAGTCGCTGTAGCGGCGTCGTACGCTCGATTCCTTTACTTTGAATACCGGCAAGTTTGTCTGTCATAAGAACAATAAAGCATTAAGATTTAAAAGCTCAGACTTTCGTGTGCTTATTTTCTGCTGTATACATATAAAATATTCAGATATCTACAGCTGACTCATGTGGATATCAATGCTTCCCAAAGTCTTTTAATTACGGTTTCCATGTGCTATGTCGACTATTTTTTACTTCTGGAATGCATTTTATGTCTAATATGTTCAATAAGAAGACCTGTAAATTACTTGCAAATAAATTAAAAGTGCAACGAAACACCTGCTGCTTGTGCATTCCATTCTGGATTTGTAGTCGGAAGCCAGTGAAATGCTTCTTGCAAAGGTTCAGGCGGGTATCAAAAATCGGTCAGCTCTGCTGTGACTAATGATTATCGCTTGCTTTAAAGGCGTATCGGTCACACATATACACTTAGCTATGCGTAATGGCTCGCACGCACGCACGCACACACATACCTAACTACTTTATCAACTGTTTTGGCAGTTTTGTGCAAGTTCGTCTGCTGACATTTTGCATATGTATCACACCCATTTCCCGCATAAGTTTCATCGTTGCGATTGTATTACTCACCCTCATGCGCACTTCGTAGTCAGTGTACCGCTTTTTACCCGCCGCCATGGTGGTCAATGGATTGAACACGTCAATCTCGAGAAAATTCGCGGGCACGGCGTATGCATCGTCCAGCGTTTGTTTCTTTACGTTTAAACGGCGTGTGGCGTCGGCGGTGCCGTCGGACTCTACCATCATAATGCAATGAAATTCTGCTTCTTACGGAGTGTTAGACGTAGGCACGCCCCCTTTGTGGTCAATTTCAGCCGCAAAATACTGCAGTAACAGCTTTGGCTGCAATGCAAATAAAAAGAAAGAAAACACACACGCACCCAATAAACGAGTTTCTTGTATTGGTGCAGTGCTGTGTAGTCGTCGTTGTCGTTGTTTCTGCTCACGCTATCTCTTTGTCTGCTGATGCTGTTACAGCTTTGCCTCTTCTTTAGTTTTTCTTATGCGGGCGGTTTTTTATCTACGATGTTTTGACTGCATTGAATATGCCGCATTTAATTTACACGTCCAGCTTATTTAGGACCGCATTGGTCTGCTCTGACAATGCTAACTAGTTTAATTTAATTAATTGTACATAAAAACACTTTCTGGAAATAATCCAATAACTCTTAAATATACCTAAAAAAGCCAGCACAGAGTTGTATCGTGCAGCTCAGGGCTGCATTGGATTTGTCTTCTAGTGCTAAGGAACAAACGTTCAAAAATACCGCACATATACCATTAAAAATACTGTATGGCATGGTCACACAGATTGTCATGTGACGGCACGTGACGTCACTATCATTTTACAAAGCCTTACCCGTGTTAGAGTGATTTTTCTTCGTACTTGCAACGACGTCGCAGGCCAAAATTTTGCGTGTTTGTCGCAGTATTATTTGAATCGGAAAAATTGTATGTTGAAAGCCTGCTTTAATTAAGATTAAACTTAAAAAAAAAAACAGTGCAAGTGGCAAAATCTAAATTAAATTGTGTTATTTTGTTTTCAGCTCGAAATTTGCTGTGCACTTTTCAAGGTATAGGCAGTTGCGTATAGACTATTCATTTCGCAAAATGAACACCAAACAAGCACAACGGGAGCATGTCCTTGCTGTTTCCCGGGACTTCATCTCCCAGCCACGTTTAAGTGAGTATTCATTTACTGCCAAACAATGTAATGTAATTTGAAATCGTTTATTTTTAACGAAATTAGAGCTAGATTAATCGTCCGCCATGACACTTTGTACGAATATATTGCAAAAGCAGAATACACAATCAAAAATCAATATAGTGTTTTTGGCAAAACTACTACACCAATTTAATCAAACATACATATTTCAAACATCTTTAATAGTGCTGAGCATAGAATTTGTCTTGCAGCAATGCCAATAAGACCGAATCTATCATTAAAGAAAATTTTCACCGTCACATGACTTGATCGTCAAGCTCAGCTGTTTGCTGTTGCCATTCAAAGCGCACAGACAGAGAGCACCTGACTAGAAAATGGTAGGAAAGCCAAGCGTTGAAATGGAAAGAAAACGCTCAATGTAAATTAATTCAAACAAACTTTTTTCTATCAGCTTTGATAATTAATTTATAACATTTCTATTTATATTCCATATAGTAAACTTATAAAAATAATTGAAAATTACGTTTACAATTGCTAAGGGTGGTTGAGTTGAATTTATGTAATGAATTTATGTTTTTAGATTGGATTCTCGATGTCTTATTCGATTTCTTATGTCTAATATACAGCTCGTGCTTTGCACAACATTTTCTTAGTCGCATTGTCAGTCAGCTGACTGTAAAACCAGTTAGCACTTACGCTTTTTTGACATTCACTTTCTTATCAGATTCTTATGAGAAACCACTTGCGATCCCAATATGCGTTTATGTGTACATACTCCAATGATAATACGTTAAATCGTTTGTATGTGTAATATTTTGTATTCGAAATCCATTTCCTTGCAGCTTATAAGACAGTGTCTGGCGTGAACGGTCCCTTGGTCATTCTCGATGAAGTGAAATTCCCCAAGTTTGCTGAAATTGTGCAGCTGCGTCTGGCCGATGGCACTGTGCGTTCCGGCCAGGTACTGGAGGTGAGCGGCTCTAAGGCCGTTGTACAGGTATTCGAGGGTACTTCTGGTATCGATGCGAAAAACACTCTTTGCGAGTTTACCGGTGACATTCTACGCACACCTGTATCGGAGGATATGTTGGGCCGTGTGTTTAACGGCTCCGGCAAGCCCATCGATAAGGGTCCCCCAATTTTGGCCGAAGACTTCTTAGATATCCAGGGTCAGCCCATTAATCCCTGGTCGCGTATCTATCCTGAGGAAATGATCCAGACTGGTATCTCTGCCATCGATGTGATGAACTCGATTGCTCGTGGTCAAAAGATTCCCATCTTCTCAGCTGCTGGTCTTCCGCATAATGAAATTGCCGCTCAGATTTGTCGCCAGGCCGGTTTAGTCAAGGTGCCCGGCAAGTCGGTCTTGGATGACCACACCGATAACTTTGCCATTGTGTTCGCCGCTATGGGTGTGAACATGGAAACTGCACGTTTCTTCAAGCAAGATTTCGAGGAGAACGGTTCTATGGAGAACGTGTGCCTGTTCTTGAACTTAGCCAACGATCCAACAATTGAACGTATTATTACACCACGCTTGGCCCTAACCGCAGCCGAATTCTTGGCCTACCAGTGCGAGAAGCACGTGCTGGTTATCTTGACCGACATGTCTTCGTATGCTGAGGCTTTGCGTGAGGTGTCTGCTGCTCGTGAGGAAGTGCCCGGTCGTCGTGGTTTCCCCGGTTACATGTACACCGATTTGGCCACTATTTATGAGCGCGCTGGTCGTGTTGAAGGTCGCAATGGCTCAATCACTCAGATTCCCATCTTGACTATGCCTAACGATGATATTACCCATCCAATTCCCGATTTGACCGGTTATATTACCGAGGGTCAAATCTACGTTGATCGTCAGCTGCACAACAGACAGATTTACCCACCAGTGAATGTGCTGCCATCTCTGTCGCGTTTGATGAAATCTGCCATCGGCGAGGGTATGACTCGCAAGGATCACTCTGATGTTTCCAATCAGCTGTATGCTTGCTACGCCATCGGCAAGGATGTGCAGGCCATGAAGGCTGTGGTCGGTGAGGAGGCCCTGACACCCGATGATTTGCTGTATTTGGAGTTCTTGACCAAGTTTGAAAAGAACTTCATCTCGCAGGTGCGTAATACGACGAATATCGCATCATTTATATAACGATTATATTTATATTGAAATTTCATTTTGTTATTTTTTATAGGGTAACTACGAGAACCGCACTGTTTTTGAATCCTTGGACATTGGCTGGCAGCTGTTGCGTATCTTCCCTAAGGAGATGCTTAAACGTATTCCAGCCTCTATTTTGGCTGAATTTTATCCTAGGGACTCGCGCCATTAGATTCTGTCCAAAATTGTTTTGTTTTTGATTAATGTCCACAACTTTCTTTCATTCATTATTTAAGCTGGCGGCGCAGCGTGCGGCGCGCCTCCTCCCGCAATATCCCCTTGTGTATGCAACCACATATATATATACAGACATATGTACGCATAAATTAAAAAATAACCCATGAATGGATATTATTATCGTAATATCTACATAAGAAATTTGAATTGTGCATACACTGAGAGAGCCGAAGCGCAGTTTAAACAATAACTAGTTAAATACTTTCTAATCACTTAATAAGCGAAAACTATTATAAATGTGTGTTCTAGTAAACAAAATTTGTCAAATCTATTATAAAGTGTACATAAATCTAATTGATTATTTCCACAACATACAAGAACAAAAAAAAAAAAAACAAAAACAAAAACAAAAACAAAACATTAAGTACATTCTCCTTGAAAATATGTTGCCGGCATGTCGAGTTTGTTAAAGTTTATCCATTTTTTGTTAGGTTTTAAGTGTGTGTGCTCTATAATTGTTTATTATTTCTCAATCATTGATTTGTTAAATTAATTTTGTTTCGCATACAGAATCGTAGCATTCCAAACCCAAATTAAACAACGCATATTTGTGTTACCCTCGTTTGCTTCGTTTTCGGTTTTCCTCACTTTTCGTTTCGTTCAACTTTTAGACAAACGTTATAACAGTTCGCACAAGTATTAAACACGTTCTCTTCTGCACTTATCCCCGTCCCGTTGTCTCATCCCTGCACCGAACCAAAAACAATTTGTACAGCAACAAAACTAAACAAGAACTACAAAGTGCAAAGCTGCTTTAAACGGTAAAACATGTTTTAAATCAAATATAAAATTTACATACATATATTACATATATATATATATATATAATTATATTGATCATTTGTTCGTTTATTGTCCTAAAGTAAATAGAATGATGTTTAAAGTTGACAATATGCATAGAATTCTTGTTTTGTGGGGGAAAGTCCTACTCCAAGGACAAATGGAGCGACAGCTGCATGGTGTTATTGTCGAAATGTAGGCAACAACATTAACAGTGGATAGCCATACGAGCAAAATAATGAGGGAGGAGAGAACACAATATTATGTATGAAATGAACGAATGATGAAACAATAAATTACACTGAACGCCGTGTTAAATATTCAATGAATCGTCTAAAGTTTATTATTACCTTAGATGCCTTAGATTTATTGGTAGTGTGCTATGGTTTTCACTTCCAATTCGTATCAAAACATAACATATCAAACGCTAGCATAACATAACATACGACAAGCGCTGACATAAACTTGTATTTGTACGCGGGATTTCATTAACACAGACATTAACCAACAAATCGGTTTTGAAATTCGGAGCAGTCTGAAATGGACATTCATGGGGTAAGCACTCCAGCCGCAGAAAATGGTGAGTCGAATAGTATTGACAGCAATGAAAAACGAATCGCAACAAAGGACTCGATACCGCCACCACAATCCGTTAAGAAAATAGCGGTGGACATTGTTGTAACTATAATGCCCGGGACTAGAAAAGCCGGCAAGTAGTTGACCGTCTTTTCACAAACGATACGCGCAACCAAAAGTTAAAATAATACTAATATTCCCAAGAACAAACGGCTTTGAGGTTGCAGATACGGAAGTACTTCTAAACCTTGTGCTGAAATAAAACATTCTTACACGTTAACCGTTCGGAGAAAAGATCTAAAATTGACAAAAAAAAAAAAAGATAACACAAAAGTTACCCAATGGCCACGCGAAATCTAAATCAACATCCAACAATGTGGACAATATGGATGACGAGGTTTGCATTCGGCATGTGTTTAGTGATATAATTTACTCTATACGTATAATTTACAGTCTGAGTCCACCAAGAGCCAAGATGCGGTAGCAGATGGACCATCAAGTGTTGCCCAGTCTGAGATCTCGCCCAAGGCTATTCCAACTGCAGCATCCTATACAGGAATCGACTGAACGAAATCTCAACTATTGAATCTTCAAACCAACTACATCGATTCAAGGAATGGCGACTATATAACTTGAGCGTTCAGTTTGGCAATAATTCGAATATAGAATTTATTAAATTCGTTGGACTTACAGCGTGGCCACACTCTAGCTATGATAATTAATAATTTGTTGTTGTTGTAATGTACTACCGAATTACACAAAGGTTAAACATTTCGAATCGACATGAGTTTGGATTATAGTATAAGATATAGTATAAGATTTGTGAGAGAACTTCTCTCAACAGTGCAAAACACTGTTAAAATTGTATGGTTCCTCCCCAGGATATTAAAATCTTATTCAACACTGTGCTCTGCAAGTGTTAACAGAGACATGTTAACGTGCTGTTATTCATGTATTGAAAGGCTATCGAAGTCCTCTTCATGTGCTATAAATAACCCACGTAAAATATATTGAGGGCTATAATTAAGGGGATTGTAATGATAAATGATTTAATATGTAATTTAAATGATTTTAACTCAACATTCGTAACACAGCAATCCAACCTTATAGAAAATTCACTCACAAACACACTGTTAGCATGACTAGAATAGGTACATAAATAAAAAAAAAAAAAATAATAAAAAAATAAATAAATAAATAAGAAATACAAGAGAAATAATAAAAGAAATACATAAAAAAGAGGAACACGTGTAAAATAGCCATTAAGAAGGGAAATAATTGAAACAGATATATTGACAATGGACGCTAAGATGGCTAAGGCACAATCGGAAAAAGTTAGCAAAGAGCAGAGAAGGCACATGAGACTGCGTTTCAAGAGATTGATACGATTGGTAATGTCCAACATGGATTGGTTGGAAGACACCGAACAGGATATCGTGATGAATGCCAAGAAAAATGTCGCCTTCCTCATCAGGCAGAGGCGCAAAACAGGCATCCTGACTGTTGCGGTACGTCGATATTCCCAGTGCTTTGACACTTTTGAACTTTTAACCTGGCCGAATCGCTTCTCTCCAGGAGAGGGCTTTGCTGCGTACGCCTCATGAGAAGCGTACCATAGAGGACCGCAAAAAGCTCTGCAAGATCGTGGCTTCACTGCCGTGCTTCGCCATGTTGCCGCCGGTAAATAGTTACCTGGTTCTCTTATAGATATTTCGACCTAATTTGTACGAGGAATATGTAGAAACTACGTGTGCGTCTTATACCATATTTAACGATTAGAACCATTGGAGAGGGACACAAACTCATACGACAGGACGATCCACCGATTATGGTATATTTTGTAATCTCCGGTGAGGTTGAAATGATGAAGTCTGTCTACGACAAGGTACAGATCGATTGTGTCCCATAATCGTACAATTCTTCGTATCTCCCCCTCCTCTCTACCCCTCTCTTTCTCTCTCTCTCTCTCTCTCACTTTCTGGTTCACCCTCATACCGACCACTGTGCCATTTTCCTTAAGCAGAATACGAAGAAAGTCGTGGTCAACTCGGAGGCCATCTTGAGCGTGGGTGATATCATAGGTGATGTGGAGATCCTGGAGGACTGTTGGCGACTGAACTCTTACACTACGCGGAGTAAGTACATCGTATGTGAGATAGGGGACCTACGGGTCAAGGTTGTATTTTGCAGGTCCTTGTGAGATACTTAACATTATGGACGATGAATTTCATCTTGTTATTGGCAAGTTCATGAGCAACCTCTGGATGCAAAAGAAAATGGCTTTGAAATCGTTGAGCTACTTCAATTTCTTCACTAATGAACAGGTTAGATCCCACTTAGCAGCCTCTTTCC
>JABVZX010000297.1:799340-810153 GCA_020883565.1 Drosophila pachea
CGGGTCTTTCTGAACATGCAGGGCTCTTTGTGATCAATTGTAATTTTGTTTCGAATGCAAATACTCTGCGCATTGCATTCATATTATTGGAAAGACGCTGCCTTTGCCTTTGCTCCCGGCTCTCCTTGCTTTTGCCGAAGTCAATCCCATCGATGTTTATTACGTTGGAATTTCTATACCATTTTTGGCTGCAAATTGCATCAATCAAATGCATTTGGTCACAATTCCGGTCGGAATTTCAACTCCTGTCCGTTTTGGTACAGCTATTTGTAATGAAATTTCAGTGAAAGGATTTCAACTGTATAAAGGCAAGCAAGTGATTAGTAGAGGTAATACTCTATGAATGGTCAATAAACGCGGTATTTGTCATGCGCGAGTTCATCGAGCTATGTCTGTCAATATACCCCACAATCGTGCGTGCTTATTCTTCCAGGGTATGCAGAAAAATGTACCGAACTGAAAATCAAATCAAATCCATGCATAAACCATGCTAAGCTGCAGTCCCCCTTGTCGATTGCTGGCAAATCATTCGAATGGCTACGGCCCTGGGGGCGTGGCATTTGTCGAGTGTGCTTGAATGCGACGGCACCAGGCAGACATAGTCGTAATTTTCTCAAACAGCTGTAAAATAATTTGGCCACAAATTTAAATAAATGCGTTGCTCAAATTAAATAAAATGGACCTAAGCTGGGGGCCCGCACAACAATTGCCAGCTGGCTGTTCCTTGCCCTCAGTCCTGTTCTTCTTCAAGATCTCTGTCCCTCTCTCTCTCTCTCTCTCTCATTCTCCGAGTCGTTCGCATTCACATTGTGGGAATGTGGCTGCCGTTTCACATGCGTAACCGCCATTTTGCACTCATTCAATTTGCATTTCTGCGCATATTTATTCAAATTGTTTGGCGTCCGGCTGGCCGTTGATCCTTGGCTCGGGCAGCTGGGCTTTGCATACATTTGGAGTCCAGCTGGACGCTGGGCAGCCATTGCCATTGCTTTCTATCCAACAGCAAATACAACTACTGTCCATTTCTAATGTGTTTTCTCTCCTACTTTCCATTTTGCATTTTCCATTTTCCGCTTTCTATTTTCCCCCCTTGTTTTTGTTTCTCATTCTGTTTCTGTTTATTCTGGCCTGGTCCGGCGCTCTATGTCCTTTTGCAGTGCCACCGAGGATTCATCACATTAGCACCGGCGGACATTTGCAAGTCAAAAAAGGTTCATCAGTGCGCATTGAGTGCTCGGCCTCTGGTAATCCTACGCCAAATGTGACCTGGAGCCGCAAAAATAATATTTTGCCCAACGGTAAGATTTTGCATAAGTAGGCCAAAAGGTTCCCAGCCAGCCAACTAGCCAGGACAACGGCACAAAAATTAATAGCATCAAGTATGGCAGAACAAAACGCGCAAAAGTAAATGAATATAAAAAACTTCAACCATTTCCATAAAAATGAAAAGTCAAGGAATTGCGCGCCCAGCCTGCGGAATGTGTCCGCCTTGGCTGGCTGGTCCCTGGCCCTTTTGCGTCCGGGCACTTGTAATTGCCTCTGTCGTTGCTCCGATAGCCACACTTTATTGACTCTGTATTTTGCAGGCGAAGAGAAGCTCCACTCGCACGTCCTGTCCATTGAGAATGTGGATCGGCACAAGGGAGGCGTCTACATATGCACCGCCAACAATGGGGTCGGCCAGCCCGCATCCAGCCAGGTCGTGCTGCACGTCTTATGTAAGTAACAGCCGCATTCGGCGAATGTCCTGTCGCAGCGAAACAAATTAATTTGAGCTCCAATTGCTGGACACCACAATTTATTTGTGAACTGATTTCAATGGTTATTGGCCTTAGACCAGTCTGCCCGGTACGGCGAAGCACTGGCCAGACGTCCGACCTCATCGAATGCTCGAATTACTCCGGCTGGCAATTATGGAAGTGCTTTGCCGGACTGGCACTTACTTAAAAATTTATATGCAATTTCGACACACGTCTCCGGCAAAGGTTATTCGAGCAATTTCCAGGCTCGTTCGGCTTCAGTTGTTTTGATTGCATTTGAATTTCTTCATTTTTTAAAGACAAAAGCAAAAAACAATAATAAACACATAAATGTAAATAGAAAATGTATTAATGTTTAATAAAATAATATTAACATATGCATATATATGAACTTACAGATCCGCCAGAAATCTCCGTGGAGCGCCCCGTTGTCTTCTCCGGCGAGGGGCACGAGGCCATGCTGGTCTGCATCGTGCATGGCGAAACACAGCCTGAGGTATGTTTTAATTAAATTTGCCGCATAAATTTTCATTTACGCGCTGCCGCTCACTTGGACATAAAACAGCACAATTTACCACAAAACCCATTAATATACATATACGCTCGTGCACGCCCACACACACACACTAACACATACACACATACTAATTTGCAGCACAGTTGCCAGCTGAACAATCGAAGTAAAGTCGCAACTTGGAAAATATTCTTGTGTAGCATACTTTTGTGGGCTTCGCTCTTGTCTTAAATCGTTAATCACAGCAAATATATTTGCCATTTGGAGCCGTTCTCTGAACTAAAGTTCTGTAAAGAATCGCAAAATTCCTTATGCCGGCAACAAGAATTGCAGGGACATTAATTAAAAGTCGACAAAAGGCAAATTGAAGTGCCGGACAAAGCATAATTTTAATCAAACATGGTGAGAATTCCTCTTCACACACAGTAGCCACAAAACGGCAAAAAACTCGAGCTACAATTCAAAGTATAGAAGTTGGAGATACCCTCTAGTTGGAGACCTCGTCAGCCCTTCTTCGATATATCAGCTGCAGAGAGGAGATAACTAGGGCCTGGACATCCAAGGAAAAAATCTCCACGAAGCCTCTGAGAGCCCGCCCAGTATTCTGCAAGGGTAAAACGAAGCAGCGGAAAGCTGATCTTTTGATGTCCACCCCTGTATGTCTGTGTGGATATAGTAATGCTTTGCTGCTGGCCAATTTTTTCTTATGGAGCGGTATTTATTTTTCGTTCTGGGCGCTTTCGCCGACATTTAAATTAATGCGCTTGGCTATAATTCAAAGTAAAATTGCGGAAGTTGCCAAAGCGGAAGTGTGAAGGGAGAAATGCCAACAAGAAAAAAAACCAAGCGAAGCAGCGCTGCTTTGAGCATGTGAAAAAATGCTTTCGAAAAGCTGGAGTCGGCAAAGCGAGTGAGAAAGAGATGGATGTAGAGAGCAAGAGGAAGGCAGAGGCAGGAGTACAAATGAAACAGCGAACTATATAATGACTGGAGACCGCAAATGTCAATGCTTGAAATTATACAGCCTCGGTTGCCTTCACTTGGCTCGGACTCCGACTGACAGCCGCACTCGCCAGCAGTTGTTCTAGGAATTTCAGGGCGGGGCGTTACATTGCGTTTTTATGCTATTTAATTTTTCACATTTTTTTCTTTCAACTGCAGCCGCAAAAGAGTTGACTCCGCGCTTTCCTAGGAAAGCAGCAACTACTTATTTACGTTTTTCCTCCCATTTCGTGGGCTTTTGGAGGAGCTGCAGCGCTTTGTTTAGGCTGCTGGACACATTTCGTTGTAGTCCGTTCGCCTGGTGCCTCGAGTCCTCCCTCGATTCGCAGATGGGCATGGCATTTTTGTAGTCTTTGCGAATGGCATTTCCGAATGCAATTTCTGCCAGTTTTCTCTCGCTTTTCCGTTCTTTAATCTCTGCCCCCACTCGGTCGCAGTCCGCCTCTTTTTTATTTGCCTTCTCGTTGCGGTGTTTTATGACTCCCGTTAAATGTATAGAATTTACCGCTTCGCTCGCGCTGCCAGTGCCTGTTCATGCCACACGCTAACGAGCCTTGCAACTCGCAGCAGCTCATGGCGTGTGTCGACATTCTGAATTTGCATGCCACGGATCCAGTGCTACATCGCAGCTCTACAAAGGCGCTAGAAGTCAGATCAAAAAGTTTTGACCTGTCGGAGGAGAAGCCAGTTAAAAGCATACATGCGAACTTGAAATAATGCAGCTTTTCTCTTTTCTCGAAGAGAGGCTCTCTGCCCCGTACTCAGTCGGCCGAGCAAGCAGCTAAGTAGAGAAATCCAGGATCATATTTCCACACACCTTACATTTTCGAAGTTACTTCCGTATTTAAGATCATGAATTATTTGCATAGACCACTTAAGAGTAAGTAAGAGTGACAAAATATATTTACCCAGGAGACATTAACGGTACATCCCTTAAGGGGGGTGCTGGGCATCTGAGAATCATCTCGACGACACAGATTTGCAATTCATTGAAATTTGCTTCATCAAAGAGAGCTGTCAAAAACTGTTCAAGCATTCATATATGTACCCACATTTGACCTTTGGCCGAACGCCTGACATGTTTCAATCACATTTTAATTACACTGAGTGCAGGTGTGTTAAGGTATAGAGTAATTGGTTCATGTGACAAATCGATGATTTACTGAATTGTTGTGTAGGCCTTGATTGGCATTTGTTAAATGGCAAAGGAGCATTTTTAATTATGCCCCGACAATGACTCCCCGTAGCCCAGAACCGATTGCCGGCAAGCTGCAGAAAATCTGCGCGTTTAGTTTCTGCGGTAGGCTATTAATTATTAAGGATGATTCCGGAAGACAAAGGCCCGTTTCATATGCGGCTGTGTGTGGCACTTACATGTGCGCATATTTGCATATTAATTAGGAATTGCCGCACATGATTTAGCATATTCATAATCCATGGACAGATATTGTTGATTTGTTGTATAATGAATACCATAAAGAGGTGTGCAACACCAGTCACTCCCTCGTGACGCGGCAACAATGAATGGCAGCTGCTGCTGCTGCAGCTGCATCGTCCAGCCCTCTGCAACATTGTCATTAGAGCAATTGTCATTAGCTTGAGCGACAGCAATGAGACAACATCATTATCAACGCCATCGCGAGAGGCCGAGGGGAGTAGCGCAGCGCTGTTGTCATCGATGTCATTGATGTCGTTGGCAGGCGCATTAAACATGCAGCCGCATTTGACAGAGCTATCAGCAGCTAACAACATTAATGGCTGTGTGCCTGTACAGGCAACGACCAATCCACCCATCCATCCCCCTCTGTCCGCCCGCTACTTTAGATTGCAGCTGAACGCGCTGTCATCGACGGTACGCGAACATAGTTGTTGTCATTGCTTTTAATTATTTTGCAAATTAATTTCCAAATTGCTAATTTTCTTCACATTTGGCCACACACACACACGTCTCCTCTCGCCGGCAACAGGCCTAATGGGTTTTTATGTTCTGTGTGTGTGTGTGTGTGAGCCATAAACTGATGCAGTAATTGACTGCAAGTTCGCGTAGTTGTAAACAGACGCAACCGGCGAGTTTTCATCCGGAAATGGGGTACTTAGGCGGCTTAATTTTATTAGGCTAAAATATGCTATCAAATGCTGACAGTTTGAAATCTAAATTTGATTGACTATTGGGATTATCGATCTTCTGTGGCTGCAGACATATGTGGAAAATCTCATTTTCAATGTGTTCATCGCATAAGAACACAATTTTGAATTCTTATCAGCAATCAATCAAAAGAGCAATTAATCTGACCTCATTAAATAGAGGGAGTGAGAGAGAGAGAGAGAGAGGGAGAGAGAGAGCGCGCGATTGCGTATAAATAGCTTTCACACTTAATATATATATTTTTAAAATTGCCTTGGGAAAATATCTTCCGACTTGATGATGATGATGATGATTTTTATCTGCATTTATGTTTTTTAAGTATATTCATTAATACGTATTTTTTATGGACTGTTAATGATATTGACGCTTCAAATTAATCTGAAGAGCTGCTCTTAATGTTAAATGAGGCGAATGTCTCGCGCTGTGCGCTCATTTGATTTTTAATTAGTTGCCTGTCACTTGGGCCAGCCGAAACGGGATTATTGTTTGTACAATGCGGAAATTGACAGACATTTCGAGATGATTTGAGTACAATTGTGAATTGCTGACGTATAATTAATTACGACAAATTATTTATTAACCAATATCTACGAGTTTCTAGCTGAATGGTGGATGTTCGAGGCAATCAGCCAGCTGATGGCAACTTAAGTGAATCGCCAGCCATCAGGCGCGACACCAGCAGCTGAATGAGGTGGAAGTGCGAGGAAAGCAGGAAGCGAAAATTAGACAGAGGCAGCAAGAGAGAGCGAGAGAAAGAGAGAGAGGGAGAGCAGGAGAGTGCTGTTCAATACACACTTGAGTGTGCGTGCTGGTAGCCAACGTAGCGTATGCGTAATTATTTGTGCTATGCCTGACGGGCAGTCTGAAGCTCAAAGCGAAGCGAAGACTCGACAGGCAGCTGCCGCACGCACACACAGACAAGCACAGGCATACCCGAACACCTAACAACACTTTTCCGTTAACAATTTCCGCTGTGGCATCCAAGTGGGAATTGCTGCATTGAGTGGCAAGTCAAAGGCAAAGTCGCAGCTGAAGTGAAGCTCACTCTTCGAAGGCTGATTAGTGTTGATTGGCATTTCTCGCTTTGCTGCTCATCAATGCTAATTTTTTGCCGTTCCGCTTTGCCACAAATTTGTTGTCGAGTTGAGTTCCCCTTTGTTGCTGCCACACGTCTTCAGGCTGGCTGCAACAAAAGCAGCGTGCAAAGGAAACGCGGCTGCAAAAGATTGATTGACGCAACATTTTGCGTTGATGTTGATTTTCATTTTGATTTTGATTTTGATGAAGTGCTCAATCAATCGTTTGTCCAACACTTTCTTTCAACCGCACATATTACACACAATGAGCACAATTAAACGAGGCAAAGTAATTAATGCGCTTAGATCGGCGAAAGGCTCGCAAGGAGGTCGGCGAGCGAGCGCGACGGCAAAAATATGAAATGGAATCATTTTTCGGGTCCTTTTAGTGCCGTGTCAACACTTACGCCTCGTTACGCACGGCTGAGCGACAGAGCTGTTGTTGCTGCTGCTGATTATGTTGGCCATGGCTGATGAGCGTGGCTTAAATAAAGGGAAAAGCGTAAAATCAACAACAGCCAACAGCAACAGACGGCGGCGGAGACGTGGCTAACAAAAGGCATGGAAAACGCAAACATCAACATTTTCCACAAATAATAACAAACATTTATGGCATGACGGCATAACTGTAACTGCACACGTACAGCAATATCTTGATGTGTGTAGGTGTTCGACTGTGTGTGTGTGTGTGTGTTTAGTGGGGGAACAGGGGATATATATGACAACACATGTGCATGTTGACAGCCATTTTAATGGAATATGCGCCAAAACAGCGCCAAAACCCAAATGGTCAAACAGACAGGCAGCAAATGTGTTTGCCACATGGTTGGACAGCAAATATATAATCCTCCGGGAGACTAAAAAAAAGGAAGTACGAAGAAGAAGAAGTGGATGTGCACATATGGACCACAACCGGTGCTTATCGTTGAAGAAATGTGCCTAAAATTTTACAAGGAGATCCATTGTAAAATTGTATAAGCCATATCCAATTTGTATATTCTTAAGGGCTCTATCGGAGCTAATCCAACCCACTGTGAAATATTCATGTTCACGTGCACGCACATTGTTCCTCTATTTGTTTAACTTTCATTTGTTTTCTATATGTATATAAAAATAGATATGTGTTTGTTCTCCCTACGCCTTCTCTGCACATTCCTATTGAAGGGTCTACTTTGGCTTTTTTATTTATTTTTCTGTTTCATATTGGAGGGGTGCCTCCTTGTTGGCATGTGAATCATGCGTGGAGCACCTGCTGCTACCCGGCTTCAGTGTTAATTCGTGCGTTGGGCCCGACCAAGGGTTCCATTTAGCGGCAGTCGGCGGATAAGCTCCGGGCGGAGTTCACATCGCACAGATGTGAACAAACAGCAGCCAGCAGAGTCGGCAAATTTTCGGGGCCTAGAGCACGATTCGTTGTCAAAACACGCACAAGGATCCTCCGGCCCTCGCTCCCAGCAGTGCCCCCAGCCCGTTATCTGCCACAACAGCGCCAGAGCAGTAGTTAGTCCTGGGCGACGGTTCTCTGTTTGCTCAGGATATGAGCGCACTTGACATTCGACGCAGATTCCAAATGGTTATATATACAGAGAGAGAGAGAGAGAGAGAGACTCCGCAAAACATTCTCAAAACATTCACAGCAATTACGGAAAATTGTAAAGTGATTTCGAGGAGAAAAATTCATTGGCAAATGTCAGGGAGCAAGGACGGATTCAAATCCGCTATCGGGCGGATGTCTGCTCCCAATTATTGAATTTCGATCGATAATTGAGTTAGCCCGAATTCAATGGCCAGCAGCTTGAGTGGACGTGAAGCCTTTGCGGTCGTTATAATCATAAAAGCATTCACAGCCCAATACTTAAGCCTTCTCACACATGGTTGCGCTCTGTTGATCTCACATACACAGCCACACAAACACACACGTATGCGCCGACAATTTACAGCTACTCAGACAAGCTGAAACTCCTTGAGCTTCCATTTCAATGTTAAGAGTTGGAATTTCGTTTCGCATTGGTATTCGCCACGACTGACTAAGTTTTCAATTATTTACAGGTAATTTGGTTCAAAGACACCATGCAATTGGACACCACCGAGCGCCACATCATGGAGAACCGCGGCTCACGTCACACGCTGATTATACGCAAAGTGCATCCGCAGGACTTTGGCAACTATTCCTGCGTGGCCGAGAATCAGCTTGGCAAGTCACGCAAAACCCTACAGCTGAGCGGAAAGCCGAATGTTGCCGTTTTTAATTCGCCGGCAATCAGTCAGTACAAGGACAGGTAAGGTTCTAGAATGTCAGACAGACAGACAGACAGACAGGCAGGCCGACACGTCCGCGTCCGTGAGGCTACGTGACACACACACTTATGCAGTCGTTGGGCAAGTGCCTTACTTTAGTTCAGCCGAGGTAATTTCAGTTCAATTGAGATCACCTAATTAGCGCAGCTGAGATTCACACGGCGTATACTTAACCTAACATTATGTATACGTACAGTCGCAGAAATTGTAACGTTAAAATATGAGATGTCAGAGGAGAGGTCTGCATAGAGTCAGCAAAGGTTTTATTAGATTCATTCCGCTGAATGGCAAACGGACTGCGGGGACATTCGCACAACTGGTCGTATACGTAACAAATAAAACTTTTAATTGGATTAGCTGTCATCAGACGCACACTCACAGCCGTTCAGACAGACACCAAGCGACCTACACATACCCACACAGACAGAAGCCCATGACTAAGAGGACAAGCAGCCAAGCGACAAAACAAGCTCACATCTCACTGTCACACACACACACACACACACTCGCACGCACATACACACCGATACCGTCAGAGGTAGACAAGCGGACAGACAGCGACATAGATAAGCATTCAGCTAGCTATAGACCCAACAAGCTGCCAACGAGTGGCATTGGCACCTTTCAATAATTCAACATGAATTAAGTTCAATAAAGTTGAAAGAAAAAAAACGAAGCACGCAGAATTTTCCATTGGAAATTGTGTAAAATTGAAAATGCTCAGAAGGAAGGTCGACCACGTCGAAGAGCTCCCACATCGTGTGAAGAACCCAAAGCCAATTTAGGCAACTACAGTAATTGCTCGGCCTGAAATATGAAATATTTGGACACATTTTAATTTCAACATCGAATTTTATTTACTAACAAAAGGCCTATCCAAATCTATCGTCATTGAAGACAGGGCGGACAGTATTTGCCTTAATTGAATAGAATGTAATATTTTATTGAATAGTTTCAATGCCTTTTTAGTTTAAACTCTGAAATATTAATTGGTATTCAGTGAGAGTAATAACTGATTTATCCAGCTCTACTCGTTTCTTCTATGAGCACATTGCGCGTTACGCATACGACCCGCATAACAAAGTTTTGCTAGACAAACACGAGCATTGACATTGGCAATGGGTCGGAGGCGGACCGGAGGGCGGCGAGCAGCAAATGGCTTTTCTGGTTGACTCCGAACGAAATTCGGGCTTGTCAACGCAACGCTGATTTCATTTGCTGCCTGCGCCGGAAACTGCTGCCGGCAATTAAGGCTGCCAAATTGGTGGCCCGTGGAGCCAACGTGGTCTGCAGACGGGGCAGATTGGCGCCAGTCGCGCTGCCTCTTCAATTGTTCATAATCATTTTTATTGCCAGCCATACTTTGATGCTATATACGAAAAGTTGCTCTGATTGGCGTTTTATGTTTTTATTGTGCACAGGACTTCAGGTTATTAGTTCATATGGCTCAATAAGCATGCAAAGAGGGAAAAAAATCAAGAAAAATAAAAAAAGAAAAAAATTAAATGACGCACATCGAAACCGAAATAAATGCCAATGCCAAGCACAGGCACGAGCACCAATGCCAGAGATCCTTGTAGCGGACGTTCTACCATTTGTATAAGTTGGCTTGTTTATGGACGCTGAACCAGCCCCCTGGCCCGTACGGCTGATTAGCATTCAAATTGTGTGCCGAGTTTATCGCAAAGCAATGAACTAGCGCCTTTGTAATGCGAATACGAACGAGTAATGAGGCGTGGGCCGGGGTGGCGCAAGGATCAAGGCATGCTTGTAATTAGTTGTTTACTTGAACGTTGTTTGAATAGTTTCGCCTCTCGATTACGGCCATAAATACTCCGAAATGTGCTGGCAACTGTTGGCGTTAAAGCTGACGCTGAAGCAAATGCTGTTGCTTAAGGCTTTGACAACCGGCAGTCAGCTTAAAGTCGGGGCCAATGGCCAAGCACTGCACTTGGCTGAGTGGATGGCGTGCTGTTGGCCTTTCGGTTGAATGAACGAAATTCATTGTGAGCTGGGC
>JABVZX010000297.1:897467-918076 GCA_020883565.1 Drosophila pachea
TTGGCGAAGTTTTATGCATCAAATGTAACCGAAGGCGGCCGCACCGAAGCGACGTGCTTGGCATTTGGCAGCGGGTCCCAAGACAAGACTTAGCCTGAAGACACACACATAATGCATGCAAAAAAATTTGAAATAAAATCTATTGAGAATGTCGATCTGCTAATACCCTTGAATCAATATTTTTCATAATTTTTAAGTGCTTCTAAAATATATGATGGGAAATGGCACTAAACTGTGATTCACAGGTTTTTCGATAAACAGTAAAGCTTGCAGAGCCCGCGCAAACTATCGATAAGGATTTTAAATGGATACGATCAGCGATGCCAGAAATTTCTACGGTGTTAGAGAAACGGACTAACTCGCATACTCGCGGAAAGAGTGTTCAAGTGCTCAGATCGCAGCTGGCATAAATTGTGAGTCGATTCTTAAAAACCAATGCGCCCCCCAGGCGGGATCAGAGACTGCCGCATGTGACGGATGCCTGAGCAGAGGCAAGTCGTTGACTCCCTTAGCCGGCCCTAGGCATATGGCACGTCATTGCCAATGCATTTCCTTCAATTGCAATCCAAGCAGTCAAATTGCATTGCAATCAACACGTATTTAGCACAGGGCACCGATTGCCAACCAATCCTGTGGTTTGTTTTTTAGACTGGCTGAGTCGAGAGGTCCAGTTGATAAATTGAAAAATAATCGAATGCAGCTCCTTTTTTTGTTGTTGTGCGAGCTTCGCAGACGGCAGACGGCAGATGTGGCATATGTGAATTATTAATGCAACCAGCGCCAGCGCACAAAGGAGCCCCTGGCAAAACCACAACAACGGCCAAAAAAGAACTTAAAAACCACGAACAACAGAAAGCCCGCGTCGCGTGCTTGTAAAGACAAATTCGCAAGGGCTGCGTGTCAAAATTGAACAGATTTGCGACCAGACGCAGACACAACTCGATTGGCTTTTTTCATTTACCAGACAATATAAAGAATAGAGCATACATGCTTTCACAGGATACTTGATTGATGAACTTGATTAATGTTTTACACTGACATTTGACATTGTTTGTATATTGTCTAATTTGTTTTCCATCTTTGTTGGAACTGTCCATGTCTGCGGATGTGCCATTGCTTCTGCACCATCGCATAAAGTGCGGAAAATTCAGGTGACCCTTAACGAGACACAGTTTTGGGTGCAAATGAGTCGTTACCAACTCCTCGCTAGTTACATGTTCTGTTAGATGGTCTACTGACCGTAAGCATAGTGAAACGCACTCCAAAACGATTGCGCCGGACCTTACGCCGTTTGCCCTCTTTAGTTGGTCATAGAACCAGAAGCGTTAGCGATGTCTCCAGCCAAACCAGCTTGCCTGAGGGCAACACACAGGAACGGCCACTACTTACTTCGGATGCCACTTGTCAGACGCGTATAGTAAAATACTCAAATTACGGTGTCCAAACCATCGAAGCATCTAAGCCTGATGGAATCGCGGCAGCAGCGAACTACCACGTGGTTCATTAATTCTACTAGCTGTCGAACTAAGCGCCTTAAAGTGCACGATTACTCTAGGCAAATAGTATTAAAACTAAAGACGAAATACGCACAAACAGAGGGCAATTCCTTGCGGAGAATAACGAATCAAATAGCCAGGATAGCCATACATATTAGTACACAAACTGCAAATTCGATTGAGGACGTACAGGCACTACGCATGCCGTATGAAAATATTTTCAGTTTGCTTTTGTACTCTATAAAGAGACAGAGCAAGTTACTATTTACGAGCTTAGAGTTTATCCGCCAGCTGGCGGAATTCCAGCAGCTTAAGCTGCAAAAGGGGTATCTGGAAGCTAACAGCAGCCAACAAAAGCTAAATAGACCGCAGGCGGAGAAACAGGCCAGGTTTATACAATACAATAAGAACTAAATAGTTGACTCCACTTGCTGCATTCATCCACAAATCTCGCGGGGGCACACATTGCGCCAAGTTTAGCCCGATAAATCATATACAATGTAAAAATAGCAGCAGTAGCACGCAAATGGAACCAACGACAGGCCTGGTTGTACCCTTGGCGGTGACTGCCACGCAAAAAGATCGGATTAAAGGATTCTCTTCTTTGCGGTGCAGTAACTGAAACTTCACATATATATGTACTTACCAAAGCCAGTGCCATTTCATAACTGCTTCTTTTTTTGATACCTTTGTCATTATTCTTATACCTTTTGCACTCATTGTGTTTAATACGCTGTACGCTGTTATTGAATTTGAATATTACTACGCTTAGTGCATCATTTGATGGCGCCAAAGATATGCGCTCTCTGTTAAGTTAACAGTGCTATGTTAAATTAGAGTCTGTACTGCGCGATTGAGCGTAAGTCAAAAAAGTTTCAGCACACTTGAGTCGACCGCAGACACGTCCGTACGCGACGAAAACTTGCCAAAGACTGAATGGGCAGCAGACATGGCCAGTGCCCAAGTGGCCAACGTTTTGATTTGGCTGGCTTCGGATTTGGGTTTGGGGCTCGGCAGCTGTGACTTCGGATCTTTTTTGTTTACGCCGCGTTCGTTCGCGTTGGATGAACGTTGTTGTTGCCGCGTTCGGTATGCAAAAAGCCAACAAACAACAATAAGAAAGTCACGCTTAACGACTGTGACTGAGAGTTGGCCAGGGTCTAGGCTGGACAGTGGAGTCAAATAGTAAAAAAAAAGAGAAAGACATGCATACAAGTGCGCTGTGCGGGCGCAGGTGTGAGGGTGGAGTTGCCACATACAAAGGAATAAAGAATGGCTGCCGAAAAGACGTCTGCTTTGGCTCGGGCGTGGTGTGAATGTGAGACAACTCTTGGACAGCCTAGCAGCAGGAGATTGAGTCCTACTGCTGCCGTTGTTACAGCTTATGCGGCTGCTCTTGCCACTCACTCGCCCACTGATTGATTGTTATCCCGCACAAACACGCCCTCTGCCCACGAAAAATAACCGTAAGCCAGGAGCTTATCGACAATCAAATACTCTTGAAGTTAAAACATATTTAGTATACTGAAGCTGAAACATTAAACTTCAAAATCTGTCCAAACGGTATAAATCAGGAAAAATATTTTAATACTTATCTATATATTATAAGTGACTCACCGGCAGTGAGGGAATCTTTGATTTGTGAACGATGCACCATTTGCGTGTTCCACTTAGCTACCACACACAATTTGAACGCTGTCCACCTCGCGACAAATTTATAGTACCCCTCGCATCGGTCTGGAAAAGAAAAGGGTTGCACTTTAATTGAGATTTATTTATGGCCTGGCCAGAGCCAAAGACAAAGAGTGCTTCATAATAATGAGCCAAACACACGTGTGGTGGCTCACTCGACAACAGCCTGCCAATTGAATAGCCCAATCGTTATACCTTATATCCTTCCCGCATTGGCTAGCATAACACTAGCCGAAAGCAACAAAACCTTAAAGGGCTTAATATAAAACGATACATGTCTATACATATATGTATATATTATTACAGGGTATTGGCTAGTCTTGCAGCTTGGAAAGTAGCAACCTTGTTGTCGTGCTGTATTTGATGTTTTGTGGTTGTTGCTATTATTGTTGTGCGGTGGCAGTCCTCTGATTCTGGTTTGGGTTGAAAATTGGGCGGGCGGCGCGGCCAGCTCGTTATTGTCAAATTGTTGGCCAAGTGCTTTGGCAGATTGAACACTCTCTGCACGGGTATGTGTATTTGTGTGTGTCTGGGTGGCTGCCGCTATGAGCTCTGTCTCTGACATAGCAACTGCCTGTCAGTCAGTCTACCCATTGGTTGCTGGCCTGGAATGCACTACAGTTGCACTTGCACGAAATTCAATCGAATTGAATTGGATCAGGCTAAGGATCGGGCATGCACTAAGGTTAACTGCCACATTGCCCACTCTATACTCTATACTCTGGACAATTTGACCACGCCAACAAATTGCTCTGCTCTGGTATCCTCCCTCCCAGACGTGGTCATATTCGGATGCTTTTACGCTAGTTTCGCTCAATTATGAGTTCGCAAATTTCAAATAACCAACTGCAAACGGAGCCAAAACTTTCACTTGAACCAACAATGGCCCAGACACAGCACAAAAAACGGCCAAACTGCTAACAGAATATTCCCGTTGAGAATATTAGGTTGTTCCATACATCTAAATTCACTTGATTATTCTCAAAACTAGATAATGCTATTCATGTGATCTTCAATTGGCTTTTTCCTGCTTCTAATTTGATCTAACAATTAATTCATCAGTACTATTCTAACCCAATATACCTAGTTTCGCTTTCAGAACAGAGCATGAAAACCGTACACAGTCTGCCAAAAAAAAACAACAAAATGGCGCAGACGACGCACAAAAAAGAAAGAGCAACAAATAACTTATAATGGCTGCCGCATGCTTCCGGTCTTGCGCCGTATGACGGCAACAAACTTAAACAAAAAAACACACACTCTTGTAGAACATTTAGGAATAGAGATATATAAAGTGGCATTCGTTCTGCAAACCAACAAACAGTGAACTAGAAGATAAAGAAAAAATGCTATGTGTTCGGCTGGCAAGGAGAGAACCTCGTGCATTGCCATTAACAACTGACCATAAACGAGACATAAAATACGCAGCTAAGAATGCGTTCTATGAGAACACTCTAACTATAGATACTCTGTAGATTCAAAGGGTCGAAAGTCCCGGAATGGACGGAGACGCATGTTTATATATGGTGAGAGCATTAATATAAATAATTTAGCTAAAGTAATAGAATTTTGTTCGTATACAAACACATTCATTATACCCGCATTTTTATTGTATTTACAGGGTATGGGAAAGTTGCAGAATTGAATGCCGCTGTAAGCACCAAACGCTTATTTGCAAATTTTAACAAGAGGCTGCAAATGATTAATGTCAATAAAACGCAAACTCAGGCTGGGAATGTAAGAAGTGTTCTTTGACTTGAAAGTAGGATTCGTTGCCTCTGGCCGGCATCAGCATTTGGGTCGTGAACCTGCGCGTACTCGTCGCCTCGGCTAAAATTGAGGACACTGAGCTGATCTTCTAGCGTCGTGTGGGTGCAAGAGGTTCAATTGGTGTCAGACCTACAACTATCGATAAATGGAAAATGACATAGTTGCTATAGGGATGATGATGTTAATTATGAGTACAAAGATTATGCTATTGTTGGTGTCAGCAGAAACAATCTCTGGGAACAACTACACATATTGCCTTTCAGACATGAACTATAATGAGGGTTTTCTAAGAGCAAGGTGTACCTTGCACCTTCAAGCATTTGAAGTGTTAAACACCATTACCCGTGTCAGGTGACAAATGCGTTTGCTTGTCACGCGCGTAAATGTCCAGCTATTCGGCGCCTAACATACACAGCAAATAATACTTACCTTAAGTTTATTTAATATTAATGTTTTATTTTTAGTAACACTTAAAACCTTCAATATTGAATTTTAAAAATGATCTAAGAAGCTAAGCGGTATTTTGTTTGATGTTTGCCAAAAGACATAAAGGCATGCATTATAAAATTTTGTACTGTGTACTGCTTATACATTAGCTAACTGCTATGTCACTTGGGCTTGGAACGCATGCACAGGTCGGTGACACGCGATGAAGATTGAAAATGCCAGACTGACATAGCGTATACTGCGTGATGACTGGAAAAACCTTTGGCTGAGAAATGTGTCCGCGGCATGCAGCTTTAAAGACAACAAATGCATTAAATTGACACATTTTTGGCCAACACAAAGTTGAACTGGGACGCGCCGCTGAAAATTGCTTTCGAGTGCAATTTAGTTAACGGCTATGCTATATTTAAGCCATATTTGGCGGGTCTCTGTCTAAAGTTAAAACGAAGAATGTTGCGTTCTTGAGTGACGTCTGTCAATCAAGTATGGCCTTAGTTGAAGAGTTTACGAATTTTCCAATTCCATTTGGATATGAAAGCTATGCAATTAGCAATAAAAAACTCCTACAATGTGCGTTGCAATAGACCCACATTGAAGTTTCATACAAATGTACATACACCAATATAAAATATATTTAAGCCAAGTGGCGTTGCCAGATGGTTCCATTATCGCGATAGTAACATCGCCTCTTCTCTATATTCGATAACATTTTTCGATGGTAAACAAACGCAAATCAACAAAGTAATCGAATAATAACCAGAGTTCAGTGAAAATTGTGAAAAGAAAAATAAAATAAAATTAATTTGAGGATGGCCTCGTTAGAACCTACTCAAAATAAAACATGGGATCTTTCGCTGTACGAGCTACAGCGGAAACCGCAGGAAATTATTACCGATAGCACAGAAATTGCTGTTTCGCCGCGCAGTTTACACAGCGAATTAATGTGTCCCATTTGCCTGGATATGCTAAAGAAAACAATGACGACTAAAGAGTGTTTGCATCGATTCTGCTCAGACTGTATTGTGACGGCATTGCGTTCGGGCAACAAGGAGTGCCCCACTTGTCGCAAAAAACTTGTGTCTAAACGATCCCTGCGTGCAGATCCCAATTTCGATTTGCTTATATCGAAAATCTATCCTAGCCGTGAGGAGTATGAGGCTTCGCAAGAAAAAATCATGGCCAAATTCAATCCTACGCAATCGCAAAAGGCGTTGGTAAATTCTATCAACGAGGGCATCAAGCTACAATCACAAAATCGGCCGCAAAGATTCCGTACAAACAAGGGTGGGAATGGTGGTGGTGCAGCTGGTGGTGGAGGAAATAATGGCAGCGGTGGCAGCACTCGTACCGGCTCCAATGCTGTTCATGTGCATGATACTGCCTCCAACGACAGCAATAGTAATACAAATGGTAATGACCGCGAGCAGCGTGATGGAGTTGGGGGAGCCTCTGCAGTAGCTCCACCTACGTCATCTTCGGCGACACCTGTTAGCAGCAGTAACAACATATCAGCCACATCGGCGGGCACATCGGGCGCCAGCACTTCGTCCAACCGCATGCAAGTAGATGATGCCTCGAATCCTCCATCGGTTCGAAGCACACCATCCCCGGTTCATTCAAACTCGAGTAGCTCGAAGCCTAAGCGTGCTATGTCTGTAATGACTTCGGAACGTTCCGAGGAATCAGAGTCCGACTCACAAATGGATTGTCGCACCGAAGGCGATTCGAATATCGACACGGAGGGCGAAGGCAACGGCGAACTAGGCATTAATGATGAAATTGAGCTGGTATTCAAGCCACATCCCACAGAAATGTCGCCCGATAACCAGTTAATTCGTGCACTTAAAGACAACTGCGTACGGTACATAAAGACCACAGCGAACGCAACTGTCGACCACCTCAGCAAGTACCTAGCAATACGTCTAACGCTAGACTTGGGTGCGGATTTACCAGAAGCCTGTAGGCTACTCAACTTTTGCATCTATGTGGCGCCGCAACCACAGCAATTGGTCATATTGAATGGTAATCAGACGCTGCATCAAGTAAATGACAAGTTCTGGAAGGTAAATATTATAAATCATATTCACAACTAGTTGAAACCAGCCAACTAATTAAAATTCCGTCAAACTTTCCAGGTGAACAAACCAATGGAAATGTACTACTCGTGGAAGAAAACATAAAGCATGTCGTTTCCTTATGGAAAGCTTTCTACTTACTAAGCACGGAAATATAAACGTTTAATGTTTAGTTAAAATCGTATGTGCTTAAACACACATAACAATCTATATAGCACAACATATTTGAATGTCTGACAGAAACCTCTGTTTGTTTGCTCGGTTTTAGGCCTTAGGGTTAAGGATGGGATATGTCAAAGATACTGTTCTATATCGAAAAATATATGTACACTCATGTAATATATAACAAAAGAAAGCCTTTAATGGGTATCTCAAAAACAGTAGTAATAAATTTGCAAATCATTAATTTCAGAGCGTTATAAAAAACTTATTTGCTCTTAAGTGTAATGCATTATTCTCAGCATGTACATAATGGCCTTTTCTAACCGTTTGTACATATTGGTGGTTCTCGATGTAAGTACGTAAGTATGAATATTAAGAAACTCTTAAATATACGTAATTACAGCATTATAATTGAATGGCTGGTCGTGTGTTGTTTTTTTTACATATATTGGACTTGAGGCACCATATGGTTTATGCAAATATTTGGTTGTCTATTTTCTTTAAAAATTTATGTTTATGTTAAATGTTAAAGGCAGCACCTGGGTGTGTGAATCATTTTTTAGATCGAGATCATTTGGGTATTCTTTGAAGTTTAGCGAGTATTGCGCTTCGGAAGTCCCTAAAATCACTGCTAGCTTCGATCTCGTTACGATATCTGCGTTTAATGCGTTTTAGACTGCGTTTTATTTCATTTTCATGACCACGCCTTATGTGTGCTAACAGACTCTTTTCCTGATCAAAGTCTAATCCCAGTTCTTGAATGTTTTCTTCTGAGATTGTTTCCTGTTGTACCAAGAGCTCAGCACATTTCTGATAGATGTCCAGATACTGTTCAGTTTCATTTTTATCGCCCTCACGCATCATTTCTAGATACCTTTGTAGAAGCGTTACGGCCTCGGTGTCCTTCAGTGTTTGTTTAACACTATTGGTGAGCGTGT
The DNA here is from genome assembly GCA_020883565.1 of Drosophila pachea. Taxonomy (NCBI): domain Eukaryota; kingdom Metazoa; phylum Arthropoda; class Insecta; order Diptera; family Drosophilidae; genus Drosophila; species Drosophila pachea. The sequence continues at coordinate 906,048 of JABVZX010000297.1, forward strand.
AAATGCGTTGCACTTCTTGTGGAGTCATATCCTTACATCCGCAAAAACATTTAATCAACTGCAACGTTTTGCTCTACATGCGAATATTGGATTACTTCTTTATAAAAACATTCATGCGCCAAATGGTTACGAACCTTATGTGATGTCGAGGCCATAATGAAGTATTTAAGTAATATTAATATATTTACTAGATATGTTAAGCGGTTCGCATTTTCTACCCCATTTGGTAGCTCTGGCGAAATTGACCGGGTTAAGAAAAGGTCGGCTAGCCAAAGCAAAACTAAATGACGAATGTAGCGTAAACATATATCTTATCAATGTTATCGATATATGTATATCGATATAAAACAATTCGAATGTGGTTAAATGAAGTGATTAAATTATTAGGTGATTATTATGTCTTAATTCCTCATAATCAAACTCCAATTTGAAGTAATTATATTACAATAATATACGGTTATGTTGCACATTCTTTACTTTATTGAGTGTAATATTTTTATAGTATCGAAACTTATATTCTACAACTTAGACTTGAGTGCTTTCATAAGCTTTTCCAACTTCAGAGCTTTCTGGAAATCTCCGCTTATCTTGAGCTTGCCTGACATGTAGGCAGGAGCTGCCTTTAGTTTACCTGAGAACATGTCGAAGAAGTTGCTGGAGTTCATTGAAAGTGTGGCATCTGGAGCAACTGGTGGAATACCAGTTCCGCAAGCACCAGTTCCGTTTTTCAAATCCAGAAACCAGGTGGCCTCCTTGTTTCCACTGATATTGAATTGGTAGACGGCCTGCGTCTTTGATACAATTTCTGCAGAAAGTAGAGATTCAATTTTCTTAAAGAGTTGCGGTATTTTATCATCGTCCGAGGCGGCAGACTTTCCAATTTCGGGAGATGCCACTGCACTCTCAGAAGGTGCATCTCTCGCCTCTACGAAAAAGTCCACCATAAGTTTATCAGCATTTTCGCGCACACATGCATAATCTGTAAGATCTTTTACGCCTACAGATTCGAGTACCTCATCGTCAATGAAGAACTTGCCGGTGTACTGTTTAGGTTCTCTACTTAAGATAGCGTAAGCCGCATCGGCCATAATCTCTGGTTTGCGTGACCAGTTTGCACTGTCAGGACCAGTCAGCATTTCAATAGCTGCTGTGTGGATTGCAGTACGTGGCCAAAGAGCATTCACAGCAATACCGCGGTCCCGAAATTCTCCCGACATTCCTAGTACACACATAGACATGCCGTACTTGGCCATCGTGTAAGCGACATGAGGGGCAAACCATTTTTCTTTCATGCTAAGTGGCGGGGAAATGTTCAGTATGTGAGCGTGGTTGCTCTTCTCCAAATAGGGCAGGCATTCTTTGGAGACCAGGAATGTTCCGCGAGTGTTGATGTTATGCATCAGGTCATAACGCTTCATATCGGTATCAGGTGTACTAGTTAATGAGATGGCACTTGCGTTGTTCACGACAATGTCAATGCCACCAAATTTAGCAACGGCCTCCTGTATGGCAGACCGCACCTGTTTCTCGTCGCGTACGTCCACAATGCAGGGAAAGGCACGTCCACCAGCCTTTTCAATCTCCTCGGCGGCAGTGTAAATGGTGCCCGGCAATTTCGGATGGGGTTCAGCTGTTTTAGCAGCAACCACAATATTAGCTCCATCGCGAGCTGCTTTTAAAGCAATCGCCTTTCCTATGCCCCTCGATGCTCCAGTAATGAACAGTGTGCGTCCAGCGAGTTTGCCCGTATTGATCATTTTTTTGGTCCAAAGTGTAAACCGCTTGATATAGAGAGTGTGAATTATCTGAACTCAAAACTGAACCAATCAACATTGAAGAGAAAGTCCAAAGTGCAATCAGATCGAGCAGATGACATATGTAATGCGTAGAGAGCGAAAGAGTTCGGAATATGGAAACTTTCTAATGCTCTGTAATCAAACTTTTATTCCATATAAGGACAAAAAATATATATAATAGTTTATATGAAACGCTTAAAGCTAATCGTACGAATATAATGGGATAAAAATGTTCAAAGATTATTTTAAAATATTAATACATTTCGATAGCTGCACTTTGAAAGCGTTACCACCTTGACGTTTTGTGTGAATGGCATTTATAGAGTAAGAAGCAGAAACGCGTTGAATTTATTTGTTTACAAACTAAACGGTAACAAAAATACTAATAAATAAGTAATAAATGGCTGCCGAAAGATCGCGTCGGCATAATGCCGGCAATAAAATAGCTAAGTTACTTGACGAGGAGGAAGATGAGTTTTATAAAACTTCCTATGGTGGTTTTGAGGACGAAGAAGACGACAAGGAATATGTGTATGAAAAATAATGTTTTTAAACGTAGAAAAGTTTATGAAAAGTTTATTTTTAAAGGCAAAAAGATGAAGAAGAAGATGTTGTGGATTCCGATTTTAGCATTGATGAGCAAGATGAACCAATATCTGATCAAGAGGAGACGTCTGAGAAGAAACGTAAACGAGGCGGCGTCAATACAAAGGCGTATAAGGCAAGTATAGACTGAAGATTTCTAAATAAATAACTAAATACTTCCTTCAATAGGAGCCGGCAAAATCAATTGTGAAGAAGGAAGCGAAATCAGTGACAGTGCTACACAAGAAACGAGCCGGTGGTGGAGTGGTCAAACGTCGCGTAAGGCCACGCTTTACGGTCTTAGATTCTGGCCGCAAATCTATTCGTACATCCACAGCCATTAAGACACAGGCCACAAAAACGCGGCTCAAGGAATTGGATGATGCACGCAAGCGGAAGAAGAGAAGGGCACGTGTCGAGGATTATATGCCCACACAGGAAGAATTGCTTGAGGAAGCAAAGCTAACAGAAGAAGAGAACATCAAGTCTCTGGGTTAGTAAGACATTTGCGGAACTTTACATAACATCCCTGCAACTGGAGTCTAAAATATTTTCAGAAAAATTTCAAAAAATGGAGCTTGAGAAGAAGAAGACTCGTCCCACAAAGAGGGTCTTTACGGGTCCTACCATACGCTATCATTCACTTACAATGCCTGTCATAAAGAACACACCCATCACACGTACTAATAGTTCCGCGCAGACGAATGAATCGAACCCTGCTATTGGCAAATGTGAACGTACATTTGTAACCATTGAAAATGATTTTAATGATAAGGTTTTCAATTCGATTTTCCGTCCAAAACGGTTATCGAAGGCTTCCAGCGGCATTTGCCCAATAACTAGACTCCCAGCGCGCTACTTTGATCCTGTTACCCAGCAACCATATTATAGCATACAAGCCTTCAAGATCCTGAGAGAAGCCTACTATATGCAGCTGGAGCAACAGAGCAACAGCAACAACAGCATCAGTGAGCAGCCTGAGCTGGCCAAGTGGTTGGAGTGGCGCAAGTTGGTCAAGGAGAATCGTCTGAAGACAGCAACAGCAGCCAAAAATGGAGATAAATAGACGAACTCTTTAATATTACTATTTAATATTACTTCATCATTGAGTTTTATCAATTGTTTTTATACTCATTAACATTTTTAATTAAAGCCATGCAACCATGCAACTGATTTTCCCCCAAAAAAAAAATTCAATAATTCCGAACGGCTACCAAATTAATTTATTTCTCCTAATCCAGCTATTCTAGAACATACAAAACATGGCACAAAATACATCAACAAATGATTTTATGTGAATAACCATTAAAACTTAGATCAACGGTATTCTGATAATCTACTCATTTTTAAGGCTATATATGAAAGTTTGTGGCTAATTTAGTTTCGTAGTCTGGCTGTCCTAAAGCTCGTAGGCTCGGTCGCCGTTCTGTGATTGTTAAATAAGCGTGTCCTCGTCCTGCCCTTCGAAAACCATCAGCAAAGAGTGCTGCGAGGGAGAGCGACCCAGAGTTAGCCCGCCCAGAGAGCCGTCAGGTGAGAGTAGACCCGTCTGCAGACTGTTGTTATCCCGATAACCGGATGTGGATGATGTTTGCGAGACTGAATCCCATGAAATTTCACCAATGGTCTTGGCTTGGATCGCTTGCTGGTCTTCCTGTGAGATTGGAGCAACCTGGATTTAAGGGGTGTAAGGATTGAGCAAATATTACGGCTAGACTTGAGTCGCATGCTTACGATGCTGGGGGGCTCCATGGGAGTCAGGCGACTTCGTTTGAGTCGAAATGTTTTGCGGCTAGCCGCCTTCGACCGTTGCAGGCGAGAACGTGTGTGATCGCCCGAACTGTCCTCGGCGGGGCTTTCGGGTGATAATGGCGTAGTTGAGGTCTCACCCGAAGAGTGCCTGAACTCCACAGACGAGACAAATCGTAGTTTCGGTGGCTGCGCCTTGAAAGGTGCCTGCTGCAGTGACTGCGAATGCGATAGCTGCGAGGCTATGCCCGGCGGCAACGGCGAGTGGGCGGATATACCATGTCCAGAGCTACTGGGTCCACTGCCCGGGGTTTGACCCACCAGCGTGGGCGCGGAGCCAGCCGCGCCTTCGCCACTTTGGCTCTCGCTGGTCGTGGTATGCGGATCGCGGCCCGTGGAACTGCTGGACAGGGATTCGCGTGGTGGATGCAGTGTCTGCTGGGAGAGCGTGTCGCTGGGCGTGCATATGCCACCTGAACCGCTACGTGAATCAATCGGCACGGCGGACACATGCGAGTGCGTGGCTTGGCCTGTGGTGGTTCCAGTGAATATGGATATCAGCGAGGGTCTCTGTTGGGACTTGTGCGCATCTGCAGCACTGGCTGGCGCTGCCGTATCGCTTTTCTTTTGCTCCGAACTCTCCCGATCTGTGGAGACTGTGCAGCCGTAAGACGATTCTATGCTTTGATCAAGAACTGAACTTACCATAGCGTTTGTCTTCCAGCTCATCGCGGAGGTCGCGCAGCTCGCGGGCCAACTCGAGCAGCAGTGCGCCCTTGGACTTCAGTCCGCCCTGGGGCGGAGTTCCGCGCAGGCGTTCTCTTATGATGAACTGCATGTGCCGCTCGTGGTCGCCGATGGGAGGCTGCGAGATCTGCAATCAAAGAGAGTTACGATCATCTCGGTAGCGCTGCTTGTATCTGTCAGCCGCGGATCATACCTTGTGCAGAATGAAAGGCAAGAGAACAATATAGAGAGGCGTACGATGCGTGACCACAAATTCCATGAAGCTCCACAGATCCGGCGCGGCTTCATTGCGCCTGCCCAGATCACGCATGACGCGTACAATTCGTGGCCATTCGCTGGACAAGCGATTCTCGAAACAAATGCACACGATGCGCAGGGCGAGGAATGCGGCCTGGTACAGTGAACCGGATATGCGAGCCGGGCGTTTGGCATCTCGACTGCCGGTGAATGTCAGGGAGCCGGCACGTAAGTCTCCCGTAACTCGATTGATTTGGGAAACGGCCTGGCCGGTGCGGCCGGCGGGCGGGCTCATGGCATTCAGCACGGCAGTGAGCAGGAACGAGACATCGCTCATCTTGAGCTCGCCAACATCGGAGACTCCGCGGCCGGAGCAGACCTTCAAGCACAGTGGCATGATCAGATGCATTAGAAATCCTTCGGCCTTTTCCTGCGTGGCAAACTCTGCGCTGCCGCCACAGATCTGAACGAGCGAGAAGCAGTCAACGGGACTGACCACCTGGAGTGCCACCAGGCGCACCACCGCCGAGCAGAAAAAGGCCGGCGGATTCTGAGACATGAGCGCTGCACCTGCACTGGACACACCCTCCGGTATTCCGCTACCCGGCTCATTCACAATTAGGTTCTGTACGGTAGCGATTAGTGTCTTCATCTGCTGCCAATGGAGCACGTAGGGATGCCGGATGATCGTCTCGTGTATACCCTTGAGCAGCCCGGCTGCCGCCTCCCAGTCCGTATTGCGTCGTATAGACGGCTTCTTTGATATTTTGAGGAAGACTTTGTCGATACGGCGCAGCACCGTGACCAAAGCATTCCGAAGCGTATCATTCGACCACTCGGCACGCGGCAGCACCGACTGCATATACCGCTGCAGTCCGCGACAGGCCATGGACTCGGGATCATACGGCGAGACTTTGAGTAACGAATGCGCGATATCCGCCAGACGTATATGGCATTTGGCGTCCAGCACCTCTGTCGGCTTAGTATCGTTCACAGGCATCTTCTTGGCCAGCTCCACAAGACGAGTCGTCGATTTGGTTAGGAAATCGGCGACAACGGAAAGTAGAACGTCACGCGGCCGCCGGTACTCGGTGCGTATCATCTCCGAGTCTTCGGCAGAGTCCATCATATTCTTGGTGCGTGGATCTGTTGCATATTTCGTATGCGACTCTTCCTCAAAGTCCATGCCGGGAGAGCAGGGCGGTCCGCGACTGCAGTTGCGCTGAGACGAGCCCTTGTGCTCGGGACTGTTGCGATAGGGTCCATTGTAGCTCTTGGCCAGCCCCTCGCAGTTGTGCACCATGGTACGTATGGCCACGGCCAGCTGCAGTATGATGTCCCGTTCGGACTTGCCCTGCAGTGGGATATAACTGGGCGATTGAATTTGCTGCAGATAGCACGGCAAAATGGCCTCAAGTATAATCTAAAGGACGAATCGAATGGCAATATTTGATATATCAGGCAGGCAGGAAGCGCTGGAAGTGCAGAGCTCTTACCAGCATTTGGTAGCCGCGTGTGCTCTCAGCGGAGTACGAGACGACCATGACGCACAATGTGATGCAGTCCAGCACGGTGACGTCATCGTCCTCGTCGTGATAACAAAAGTCAATGGCCTTCAGCGGTTTCGGCTCCTTGACCAGTTCGGCAATATTGAGCGGATCCGGGGACGGATCCTCGAGGCTGAGCAGCAAGTTGAACAGACAGCTGGACTGCACTTTGTGTGCCTCGCCGTAAGTGCCATCTTCGTCCGTGTCCAGGATGGCCGACACGGAGCCGAACATCTGCAGTATGAAGGGCTTGCGATTGAGCAGATAGAACTGCTTCACGGCATACTCGATGGTGGTGGTGATCAGTTTGTTGGTCTGATGCAGTGAGTACACCTGCAGCAGTGTGGGCATAATCATGAAGTAGCCATTCGTGGAGAAGATGTTCTTGAAGTTGAAGGCGGCATTGATAAATGTGGCCATCACATAGCGCATGATGCACGAATCCTCGGCATGCAGCATGGCGGCGCCGGAGAGCACATTCAGGAAGAGTTGAATGTCTGCCGAGTAGGCAAAATTGCCGGCCATGGCCTCGAACATACGTGCGATGAGGCGCACCCACATGAACTTGTGCAGCACATCCAGGCCGAGCAGAACTTTCCCATATTCGCCACCATGATGCAGATCGAGATCCACCTCGAGCGCTTTGCGCGGAAACGAGGGCAGCTTCATGAGCTCCTCGTGCAGAAAGACAACCCGCTGGACTACCATGTCCACGTTCTTGAGTATCGCCCAGGTCAGATGAACCTTTCCGATTTCAACGAACTTCTTAGTGAGCTCCTGCTTTTGAAGCGCCAGAAAAGACTCCTCTGGACGCATCAGCATCAGGCGCACCTCTGGATACTGCGAGCGCTTGAAGAAATATAGATCCCGTATATACCAATTGGGATTGAGTATTTTGTCTGTAAGAAGCAGATGGATGAGAATTCCGCACGCCTGCTGTTAGGAATGTCCCACTCACTGCTCTTGTAATCCACCAGACAGTAATGGTTGATGCACTTCTCGTCAATGGGATAGTAGTCGAGTGCTTCCTTCAGCAGCTGGCAGAAGAGTGTGTCCTCCTGCACAGGAAACTGCGAGGGTATATTGTAGTCATCATCTGCCGGGCCGTGGACCACAATCTTCTTGGCAGCTGGCACGTTGGCCGTAAGCAGTATGGACGCATCGCACTGCTCCTTGCGCAATATTTGCTTCAGATCCTTGAACATAATGCCATGCACCGAGTGAACCACCATCCAGAGAACGGAAAGGGCGGAGCCGACCAGCTGAAAATGACAGAGCTGCAGTAGCGGAGGAGACTTATAGAGTATTGAGGTACCTCCTGCTTGAGCTCGTTGGAGGAGCGCACGTAGAACATTATGTAGCCAATGATGGAGTTGTACAGGGCAAAGGCAGCCTGCTGTGGCAGGCGGGGCACAAAGCGTATTAGGTGGCGCAACAGCTTGAACATTTGATCCTGGCGATCGCGTGTGAGGCGCTCGAATACATAGCGCAAGAATAGAGCCGACTCCTCGACCAGGCACACCCAGATCACCTGGTAGGCCACCTCGTAGACGGCATTGCCATCCGATCCAATGGCCGCATCATCCAGGCAGCCCACAATCTGCATTACCGAGGAGCACAGCACTGAGGGAAACAGTGAGTGTGAGTGATGCAGATGCGAGGAGGCGCGCGTGCCGTCCAGATCCTCTTCGATTTCATGATCCTCGTGCTCCATGCCCGGCTCATGCGATGCCTGCTGGCTAATGGGTATCATTGTGATGAGAAAGCTGTGGCGTTCGGCGCGCTGCTTGTCCCGCTGCTGGCGCAGGGCGTTCCGTATCGCCTCCGTTTGCTGCATCTTGCGGCTCTTCGTGGCGGTCACCAGGGAACGCTGTGGACATTCGGACGCCTTTAGATACGTATCCTTCGGTAGTTTGCTGAGCCGACTTACATGTCTATCTTGATTGAGTGTCATATCCATGTCCTTGGTTTGCTGCACCGGCATCCATGGCGGATCCACGACGGGCAGACTCTCGATGCCAATTTTGGGTGAGGGCAACGTGAACTCAATGCCACCTGGCGGCACCTTAAAGGTGGCGTCGTGCGCATTATCTTCCATGCGTGGCCAGACATGGAATCGGCATTTCCATAGCACCAGATACCGCTGGATCGCACCTATGCGTATATCCGGATTCTTGTGCTTCAGGGCTCGCTGCATGATGTCGAAGGCGAAGTTTTGCGCCTTCACCGAGCCCATAAGGAAGACGGCCGCACTGGAGGTGGCCGTGTCATGGTTGCTCTCCAGCAGCAACTCCCAGGCGGCGGGCATGGCCTCGATGACGAGCTCCTCGCTGAGCACCACAGCTCCCTTCAGCATGGTGGCTAGGGGAAAGTGGAATAGATTTCGTATATGGATGCGTATGAATTTCAGTATAGGCGGCTCCTCCTGCAGCTTCTTCTCCTTCTCCTGACGAAATGCACGGGCCAGCTTCTCAGCCATCTCCATATCCGGATCATCGCTTATGCTGAGAATTTGAAACTCTTTTGTGAAAGAAATTATATAGTTCAATCGACTCTTACCGATCCTTGCGCGACAAGCTGTCCTTGCGCTTGGACGGAGAGGTTTGTGTGGAGCTTTGCTCCGATACCTTGCGCGTGGAGCGTGCACGAGCCGAAGGCTTGGCCGAGCTTATAACTGTCGGCTCCACGTTGGGATGATCCATGTCAAAGGAAAAGCCGAACTCCTCGCCATAAACCTAGAAGACCCAAATGACGTTTGTACTACCCGTTCCGACTCCCTTCCGCCTTAGCACCGCCAGACCTACCTTACGGGTTGCCTTTATCAGCCGCGTGCAGGAGCGCATGTGCCGCTTGTAGCAGAAGGGATGACAGTAGCCCTTGTGGGTGCAGTAGTAGTTGTAGCTGGTGAGCAGATCGATGACTGCCTTGAGCCAGGGCATATTCTTGGCGGTGTCATCGTTCTCATTGGAATCGGTGGGCGATTCCGGCTGCTGATCGTCGCTGAGTATGCCCGGCGACTCCTCGCCGCCGCTGATCACACCCTGTTCGGACGTGTCGCTGCGGTCAGAGAGCGAGGATACCTTGCGCCGCGATTGCATGTTGACTGTATTCGAATAGCTCATGGTATAGAAAATTTATAGTGTGCGGAGTCGGGTCAATAACATACAGTCTGTTTCGATCTCCTTGCTGTCCTTGGTGTTCCGGCGTAGCTTAAGCGAGCGGCGCTTAAACGAACCCCCAGTTGTTGTCGCTGTGCCCCGGCGCAGCAGGAAGGGACGCACCGCCGAAGCCGTCGGACGACGGGCTGCAAGTGGGGAGAAGGATTAGTAATTACATGGATGATCAGCGGAATAGTTGGTCACTCACCTTCCTCGCCCTCCTTGGTTAGCGTCGTGTTGCTGCTATTCTCGGACTCGTTGTCCGGTTCGTGCAGCACGAAGGATATCTTGCGCTCCGTCTGGCCAGCGCCATCATTTCCCGCCGCAATGGACTGCAAGCTCTGGGCCGAGGTCTGCGAGTGGCCCATGGAGCTGAGCGCCATTGACCAGCGGCGATTCGCCTCGCGGTACACTTTCTCCCAGGGCGCTGGCCGGTCGCGGTGCAGCATCTTGGAGGTCTTGGGTAGCGTGATGTAGGTGTCGCGCAGAAAGGCCGTAATTTCGAAGAGCAGCACACAGGCGATCAGCTTGAGGGCGTGCGGACAATCATTGCCATGCGGATTGACCGAGGACTCGTCCAGGAAGTCCTCTTCCTCGTCCTGCTGCAGCAGCTCTCTCTGCTTCTCGGGATCCGTCAGGCTGGCATTGAGAGCCTCGAATTGCAAGCGCTCGGTGAAGATCAACTCTTCTAGCCGGGCGCCCACCATCTCCGCCCATTGGTGGAACATTTTGCCGGCCGCACGCAGCAGGATATGTGTGCGTCGGGCGCTCGTCTGGCTGACCTGTTGCTTCATCTGGGCGGGATTGATGTTGGCGCCGGACGCGCGATATCCACCAACATTCTGCTTCATCCATATGGGCCACTGGCCCTTGTTGCACAGATGCACAAAGTGCGCGCACTCCAGCAGAAATGTGGCTCGCGTGACCAGCGGAGCCTGCGGCTGTAGATGGCAGATGGCAAAGCCTGAGAAGGGGGAACTCAATCGGAGTGGAGATTTCTACATACCAGATCCAGGACGGCGGCAATCAACTGTGGATCGGGAAAGGAGCCGGGGGCACAGGTTTCGAGCAGAAAGGATAGCCGGAGCATACCCACGCGAACCGGTTCGGTAGGGACTAGCTTGCGCTCCTTGAGTATGACCACCTCGGACTCGCGCGGACCATCGCACATATCGGACGAGCTGCGTCGACTGTAGTCCGCTGTCTCTTCGATGCCGCCCACCTTTTTCTTGCCCTTCACAATGCCGCCGAAACGGTTCAGACGGCGCTCGACGCGTCGCTTGGCGCGCTGTATGGATCGGCCGATGCCGTCGCTGGAGCGACCACGCTGGATCTTCAGCGAGGCGTGCCGCATGAACGTGGATGATATCTCTGGATTTAGCGAACCAATTTCCAGATCTATCGACGACGCCTCCTTGGGCGTGCCACGAAACCAGCGCACCAAGCCGCTGAGCCGTCCCAGCGAATTGGGTTCCGAGCTGGACGTCGAATCGGAGAGCAGCGCTCGTTCACTGTGCCGCGGCGTTAAGGTGGGCCGGACACCCGTAGTGCGGCGCCTGAAGTTGCTCAACGGCGATTGACTGGTCTTGTAGTGGTCATCGCAGGGCTCCGTCTCCAGCAGGCTCTGCAAAATGGAAAACCAAAACGGATCAGCTCATTGTTGGCGGACACTGAAGGAGACTCACCACGGCGCAGGCTGACGATGTGCTGCGCTTCTTCAACAAGAGGCGACGCTGCGATCGGTTGTCATCGTTCTGCACCACCATCTGCACCGCATTCGCCTGGGGTATGTGCCTGTGCAGAGGCCAAAGCTTGTTAGGATCGGAATTCGTGTGGTCGAGACGCCTACCTGATGACTCTGGTGGTCTGCGGCGTTGGACCCTTTTTGTGGGGCCGCGGCGTTACCGCCAGTATGCCGCTGAGGGCAACCAGGCGAAAGGGCCCGCCATGGGCGCCCTTCACATAGGTGACCAACTGACGTATATCGCCATAGAGCGCGACATTCTCCGGTTGCTTCAGTTCTTTGCTGGCATCCACGAATCGACTGACAAGTGGCTTGAAAATCGCTCCAACCACTTGGCCCTCGGCACCGCCGCTGATGCCGCCGCTAAAATTGCTGGAATAGCCGCCCTGACCTGGTGCACCGCCAAGATCGGTGTTAACATTTTTATATCCACTCTGACGTTTATGAGCTATTTTTGCATCATATT
>JABVZX010000297.1:975024-986031 GCA_020883565.1 Drosophila pachea
TCCACGTCCTCAGTTTCACGCGTGTGAAGCATATAATCCTTTAGATTAAAGGAATGCGCATAAGTTTCACTGTCGCTATGTCTCCTTCACTCTATCTATTCCTCTCTTCTTTCTTTCAGCTCTCTCATCCGAGTGCCGGGTCTCTTTCACCCAACGTTGTCGTTGTTGCAATTAAACTGTCTAAATGGGATTAGGCATACGCTCCATTGTAGCCGTGCTCGTTTAAGGCGCTTATTTTTCTCCTATTTCATTGCGGATATTATTTTTGTTGTAGTTCCTCTTTGTTTGTTAGTATTATTAGAATAAGCTAAGTTTTGCTTAAGGATTTTACAGGCGCCAATGAAGAGTCCTTCAGTGTTTAATACTCTGTATTTGTTGTATATGGATTTATAAGATAAGATGCATGACGTGTTGCGCCCTTTGTAACGAGTTTTAATTATCTCTGATGCTATGTTTATTATCCTTTTGCTTTTCCTAATAGTTGATGACAACATGTCAAGCGTGGCATGTCGAGCAGTGTCCTTGAGCTGCCTTAAACTAGTTCAGCTCTGCGTAATGAAAATGCAGCCATGCATACCATGGCATGCGACATCGGCAGCAACAGCAACAGTAACAACAAGAACACACTTCTGTGGAGCATTTCGTGTAGGATTTCTGTTGTTGTTGTTGCATGTTGCCACAAATTTCTGCGAGGCCTGAGACCCCCTCGATAAGAATCTAGCTCCTGCTCTATCTCATTCTCACACATCTGCCTAAGCTACTCTCTCTCTCTCTCTCTTTCTCTCTCTGCTGCAGGTTCAATTTTATTCAAGCCTCGAGTTGCGCCTTTGTGCATAATTATCTTAACTTTTTCTCTGATTATTCTTGTTGTTGGTTTGCCGTTGCTCTAGCCGACTCAAAAGGAGTTCAAAAAGCAGCCGACCTGCTCTAAAAATGGCCGCAAGTGCTAATTTGCTATCGCTTGGTGTACTTTAACAGTTGGCTCATGTTTACTTGTTTCATGTTCTTAGTTTGAAGTTTCTCCTTTGCGCTTTAATTAGTTACACGTCAGTGCACTGAAGGAACTTTCGGATATATATAAGGAAAAAAATGACTTCACAGCGGTCATCTACTCTGATTATATTTTATGGAAATAAAAGAGAATTTGTCTATGCACCGAACAATAGGGAAATAAAAGGAAATAAATCGAAAATAGATTTACAAATGACTGGAGCCGATAAGTACTGGCAGAAACCCAGCCGTGCTTCAACAACAATAACACTGATAAGAACAGCGGGAAATGCATTTAATTGGCGCTAAAGTTGGAATTCTTCCAATTGCCAAAATGTTCACATGCAAAAGACAAGGACAAGAGAAAGCAATCAAATTTTGCATAAATGACGAAATAAATGACAGCAAAGCAAAACATCTCTGACAAATAAAGCAAACAGCTCAGCGAGAAGGGAACGTGTTTCGCTCCTGCTGGGGTGTTCGAATGGAGGGGCTTGGCAATGGGCATCTCGTTTAGGTTAAACACGTTCTGCTGGGAAATACAAAAGCTGACGGGGTGTTGGCCAGAATTTTGTTGTTATTGTGTTTGGCGTTGTTGCTGCTACTGCCGCTGTAGTTGTTGTCGCTGGGTCTTGTTTATTGACTTTATGCGGGAGTTGCCGGTGGGTGGGTGAGGGCGGTATCGTATAATTTGTTTCTACTTTAACCAAAAGCAAAACCCAGCCGCCCGTCCCATAACACAATGCGGCATGTTGGAAAATTGTTCGCCTCAGCGACGCGAACACACACTCACGCATATGAATGTAATTGGATTTCGCTATTTGGGCTGGAATACGCTCAACAATACCCTGTCAGGAATGTATCGAAACATCGATGATGATATAAATGAGATTCCTCACTGTTTATGCTGTTGCCATATTTATTCTCGGCTATAAGCAGGGCAGCGCGTATTCGATCAACTGTTTTTTGGCCTAACAATAAACTATTTTTATTCACATTATTCGCTGCTGTTTTTGCTTGTGTTATGCAAAAGTAATCAAAACGCCTGGCTCCAACAACTATAGCTTCAATGGCTGGAACAACAATCACATTCGCAACAACAATGGCCGTTTATTACAATTGGCCCAAAACGATTGCCGAAACATTTCTCTGCGAACCGCAAGTGGGCGTAAGAGATGTCGCCCCACTCGTGCGCGCATATATCCATTGCACTTGAACTTGCCGCAGAAACCGCCAAACGGCGTCGCGTCGCCTCGCAACGCAACTAAAATTATATAATGCAAAAAAAATAAACAACAAGAGCACAGGCAACATAGAAAATAAATAAAACAAATGTAACGACCTTGTGAGATACCAACGACGGCAACAACAACCATTGAACAAGAACAGCGCAACAAATTTAAAAATAATTTCTCAAAGAGAACGCGGAAAAAGCGGATCAAGAGCAAGCAATGGCCGCCATGCGTTGGCGTTGGCGTTGGCGTTCAAGTCGACTGCAGCGCCGACAGCGGCGTCATTGAAATTATGCAAAATGAGAAATTGCCGGACGCAACGTGCATGTGTCCATGCACATGTGTGCATGTGTGCGTACACATATGCAAATTAGTTGTTGTTGTGTGTGTGTGTTTATAGTCGCAACCAAAACAGTGAACAAACACAACACGCATCAGAATTATAGTCATCTTTGTTGTTGTTGCTTTGCCTTTTTTTAGACATACATACATACATATGTATTCACCAACAATCCCCCTGTGACCTACACAACTCCTGCGCTCGATTACGCATAGGAAATCTAGCAGAATGCCAATGCTAATCGATTTTCATTGTCATGCGGCGGAGATTAATCGAAAAAGCGTGCTTTCGACTCATTTAAAATCTTTGCAAGAAGCGAATAAAAGACAAGTGCTAATAAGAAAAAGTCGAAAAGTCAGTAGCGCGAACTTTCGTTCATCGTTAACCAGCAACCACAGCGACAACAACAACAAGAGCCAGCAATAGCAACAACTACACACCCTCCTAGCATGTATAGACATTCGTTTGTGTCTGTCTGTGCCAGCGGGTAAATCCACCACCCAAAAAGCCAACTGAGCCGCCTTTGCTGCTGCATCGTAACGAAAATTCCACAACTCACCTGCTAGGGCAACGGCGACTGCGGCTGTTGCGGTTTCTTCGTTTGCTATTGCCAATATAATTATTGTTTTGCACTGGCTTCGAGTTTTTTTCTTTCGGGCAATCGTTAAGGGTAATGTTCTCAAAATGTGTGTGTTTTCCTTATTTGTTTTTTTTTTTTATTTTTTATTTTACACACTGCCACGCACACATTCATTCACTCTCACACACGCGCGCGCACACACACACACTCACTGGCACGCACATGCAGCGGCACAGACGCGATTAACCGTTAGCAACTAACAACAAGCACCGTGCACCTCGAGTTCAGAACATCGACTGTCCGATTGAACGGCTCTACAGGAATATAGTGGGAAAGCCAGCACCGCATCGAGTTGAGAGAAGAGCGCGCACGCGCTCTTCATTTCAAAATCTTATCACTGAAACCTCAAATGAAACTGTCAAACTAACGGAATTTACGCGTTTTTGTGTACATTCACGGCGGCGTCTTTTTCTCTTCAATTCATTCGTATTGATTTTTTAACTCACTGTAAATCAAATCTTATAGCTAAGGCATGCGTACTATTTCTAGCAAATTATCCTTTAAAGCTCAGTCAAAAATGACATTTTTAGATTTAGAATTACTTTCAGTCAGAAAATTTAGATTACCAAAGGACAAGATAGTCAGTCCCCGCATAATAGCTCTGGCCTGCGTTTTTAACGCATGCGAGGGCTGCACTAAACGAACCAGATATACATACGGCACTCCAACCGACTCGATAGGAATGATGAGCAGCGATTTACAATTGACTAAATTTAAAATTGGTAAATTGGAAATGATAAGCATTTGTGACAAAGGCAAGTCGGAATTTTTTTGTTTAAATAATAAAATGTTTCTATATTTCTGTAATTAGTTTATATTCTTATAGTTTTGGACATAATAAGTTTTTTGTAACTATCACTGAATAATATTTCAAGCTGATCTCAAATCAAACAATTAAATCACATAAATTTGACGCATTCCTATAAATAAGCTTTATTTGTGGAACATAGTTTGAAAAGATATTCTTCGTTAGGCTCGTATATCGATGGATGTTTTCAGTGCTGTAAATGTTGGAAAAAATCGAGTAGTGTTATTATCGGCTTGCCGCCACATCAAATGGTCGATAACTCTTACAGAACAATCGACTAGTACATATTGTTTTTGCTCAGAGTAGTTAATACAACTGTTTTCCTTTACGTATTTGCCATCAGGTTGTGCAATTTTGTGTGTTCCTTTCGTGATAAAGGTCTGCGCGCTTTCTATTTATTGTAGGTTCATTCGGGTATTACATTTGCAATTGTGCAATAACTTGTGCAGTTCACAATGCGATCGCTGCGAAAATCAAAAAAGTCGCATTCGTGTGTGTGAAAATTCAATACAAATTGCAAAAAAGCAAGCAGCAGCAAAAGTGAAAAATGTGCTTGGTGGAGCATGCGGAAAATAAGCATAAGCTCTCATCCGCAAACACAGTAAAACAACAAACAACTCCGTCTTCCTCGACATTTTGCTCTGTAGCCAACACTGGCGTCTACGATATAAACACGCAGCAGCAACACCAACTACACGAACAGGAGCAAAAACAACAGCATCAGCAATATCATCCTCAGAGTCTGTACTGTGACAACATACACACACTTACATTTAACGCCAAATATAGGCGAAAATGTTTACTGCTACTGTCGTTGCTGCTATTCCATGGCTGCTTCAGTGGGTTACATAGTGCCAGCGCCTACAATTGCACTACAAATCCATGCCAGAACGATGGCCAATGTGTCGATGGACAGTGCATCTGTGCCGATGGCTGGCAGGGACCCGCCTGTCAGTTCTGTGGCGGCAAAGTACGGTAAGTGGGGAGAGGGCAGTGTAGTTATCGTTGTCATTGCATGATTCATGACACCAAAAACAACCATAAGAACATCGGTGTTACACAAATCAACGCAAAAATGTATTATTCAATCAACTTTGCACTGTATATTTTATGCCTGATTTGTGTCAAGCAACGGTTTAGTTTTTGAGCTGTTATCCATTCTTGTTAGACGGGTTCTGCTGCCTGTCTCCAGTTCTCTTTTCTTTTTTCAATATACCCAGTAAGTGCTGCAATGAAAGGTGTGCATAGCTTTAAGTCGTTAAATCAAAACGTAAACACTTGGGTGGACCTAATCGATCAAAAACTTCGTGCAGCTCAAATCTCTTCAAATATTTATCAAATAAGAACCCTAAGCTATAATGTGAAATATGGTGCATAGAGGTGCATAGAACGATAGCACCTACGGGGTATATTCAAGCCAGGCAACCACAAGTTTCACATACTTTCTCGTTTTTTTCTTCGCCTTTCCCATTTTTACTCTTTCGTTAAGCTGGGTGTTTTATACGCGTTTACGCCCATTATGGACGCACTCTTCTTTTCTCTGTGTCTGAGTCTCCAGTTATTTTCTGTTATTTCCAATTGCAGTTCATGCTTTAATTACCTGACACTTGGCTTTGAACCTGCCCGTTCTCCAACTGAAAGAAAATCTCTAAAGCATAAAACAAAGTCTATTCTATTCAGAACTCCATAAAGCTTATATGGATGTACTTGGCATTATTTCTCTGTTTGCGCTCGATAAGCGTATTCGCAGGCTTAACAGAAAAAGTTGAAATGCCGTTAACTTTCTTAGTTTATATAGAAGGGGTCTGCCTATTGTATAGATAAGTTTCTTAACTCTTTTCCTATCCTCTTTTGTGCCAAGAAGAGGAAATTATACAAATAAAGTCCAATACTGAGCTGTGTTTGAATTTTACTTAACTATCGTCATTTGCTGGTTATTCACAAAGTTCTTTTTTGCTCTCACTTTTGACCGATTGCCATTGTTAGTGCACATACATAACTAAATATATATAGAAGCAAAATGTAGTTTATATATATATATATAAGTACAGTTATATATATGTATAAAGTTACGATTTACGGCTGATATGAGATAGCCTCATTTATACCAGGCTTATCAGTAGCAAAAGACGTTATCACGTTTTCATATAGCCCCATCAACGCGTCAGCACGTTAAACACACCTGTCTTCTCTTTTCCATTTTCCCTATACGACTCTATTTGTATGACAATCAGGCACATTGCTTTATTTATACAGGTTCCAAATGTGGTTGCCAAATGTAGTTTAGATTGATCAATAGAATCTTGGAAATTATGATATAAATTCCAAATAAGAGGGCAGTTTTGAGTTAACCTATTTTTAGGCCTTGAACTTCATTATCACCTTTTAAAATGCGCATCCAGTTCATTCATTGACAGGTCTAAAAGAAAAATTATAAATAATTAATTAGTGTACTTTGCACTTCCAATAACACAACAAATTTAATTCATTTAGTCGAGCAATCATTGTTGTTTTTCGTTCGCTCCTTAATGAATTGCTCGATTGTACCGGTTGCGAATTATAAGCGTGTAGACTAGTATAGCAGTTCGAGTGGATTTTTATTCTCTCTTCATTATGCATTTTCACCAGTTTCTATTAAGTTGGATCTGACCATATAGCACGTCCATTTTTATGGCACCCAGATAGAGAGTGTATGCGAGCGGTTTAGGTCATGGTATCATATCATGATATGAATTGTCATACGCTCATAATAAATTAATATAAACACAATGATAAAAATAGGTGGCAAAATTCTTTTTTAGATAGAAAGTTTCTCTGAAAAGAATAGTTTGCTTATGATCTATTTAACAAGACTTTCGACCTTTATATATATAGGGCAATATATAAAATAACCATCCATAAATCATGCTCTGTTTAAAATGTATGAATATTTCATTTTATTATGGCTCGTGTGAAAATCGTTCGACCATGAAACAAATGTCCATGAAATTGCGCATTAAATATTCGAAGGGAAAGCTCTAAGCATTCTTTAAGCCAGACTCAAAAATGTGTTCATATCAATAACTGAAAATGATATGTTCAACTCAATCAAACTTATAAAACCCTTGTAAACATGGCTAAAACTGGAACTAAAGCTATATATTGAGTCAGCAGCTATTTATAAAATTTTTATTATATCTTACTACTATAATTATATACAGCGCATTGACTTGGCTCAATTAAATTGTATTTATATTGTAAAAACAACAACAAGTAGTAAGATCATCTTGTGTCTCTGTTGGCAAATGAAAAGAAAGCTGTTATTTTTAAACGGATGTGATGGGCATACAGACGCACAGACAGCCAGCAAGACAGCCAGACAGTGCGATGGAGGAACCGTCGAATGGGACACTATAATAACAATAATAACAAAGAGTATATAGCGGCAGTTGCGGTGCTTCGGCCCCATGTACCATGTTGCTCATGCCACATGCCACAATTTCTCATTGTATGCATCAATTGAATGAAGCTTGCATTTGCGTTGGCTGGCAAATTCAATTATCTTGGAAGGCTACACGGGGAAGCGGGAGTTGCGGCCGGTATGAACAGCGTCATCTGCCAATAATTTACATATGTAATTGAAGCCTTCAAAGCTGGCCAAATTCGATTTATTACAACGCATTGTCATACGCTGAACCAATTAACATAGGCAGCGTATTGATTGTGTGAGATCATTCGTAACAATCTGCAGAATAAGCAGAGCTTTAACAAGAAATTCTAACTTAGATATATAAATATCTTTAAGTTTATCCGAAGTTCTCCTGAATTAAATTTCTGAATTCTTATAGGATGTACCATCCAATGGGCACCATACATGATGGCTGGGGCAACTATTCGGTGAGCGTCAAATGCAGTTGGTTAATTGATGCTCATCATCCGCCTTGGGGTCGCCGGCACAGCTCGAATCCGTCGCGAGCTGCCAATATACGTATACATCTTCGGGAATTTGCCACCGAATGCGGTTGGGATCATTTGTATATATACGATGGCGATAGCGTTGATTCGCCTCTACTGGCGGTCTTCAGGTGAGTTCAGAATAACTTTTTGCAGTTAACTTAATCAGTAAATCTAACGATATTTATTTCCAGCGGTCTCATGTATCGGGGAA
This sequence comes from Drosophila pachea, assembly GCA_020883565.1. NCBI lineage: Eukaryota > Metazoa > Arthropoda > Insecta > Diptera > Drosophilidae > Drosophila > Drosophila pachea. The sequence goes on from JABVZX010000297.1 coordinate 983,182, forward strand.
ACTTTTCCATACGCCATGTGCCACAGGTTATTGCAAGATCGGGCACAGCCCTGCTCCATTTCTTCAGCGATGATGCGTACAACATGTCCGGTTTCTATCTGACATATAAAGTGAACGGTTGTCCAACGGATACTGATGGTGGGTGGATCCATTCGAATTGGATATATATTTAAATCTCTCTCTTAAATTCGTCATTTTAAGTTAAACTAAACTTTCATTTCGATTGGAGTGGAATACGGGCATTATTTATCTCACAAGCCAAAGTGTTCCCCTCTTTTTAAGGCAGTGAAAACTAAATAATAGAGCTTAAAGAGCTTTTATTTTGGCAGTATAGATAAGATGTAGTGGTTCAGTTATAAAAAATAGCTTTGAGCTAGATATAGAATACTGTCTTTCAGGTATTATTACAGATGATAATTAAAAAGGTTATAATTTAGTATAACACTGTGCTATCGTTAACAGTTATATAACAGTTATTATACGTAATTTATACACTATAGCTACAGTAAGCCCGTATTCAATTACTGCTCTCACTAAACGTTTGTCTAATGCAGATTTGGAGTGCTCTGGACACGGGACCTGTAACGAAGGCGACTGCATCTGCGATCCCATGTACAGAGGGGAGGCCTGTAATGTTGCCGCCTGTCCGAACAACTGCTCAGAGGCGCGGGGACATGGCATATGCAACCTACAGCAGGAACGGTGAGTACTGAGTGGCATATTACCTTATAAAACCACAAATAAAATAACTATTATATTCAATCTATTTTAGTTGCGAATGCAATGATGGCTTTGGCGGCGACGATTGCAGTCAGTTGCGGGCACACGGCGTTTGGAGCACGGTTCATCCGAAGCATTCGTTGGCGCCAGCGGGAAGTGCATCGCATGGTGCCGCCGTGTGGCGCGATACGCTGCATATCATTGGTGGCGAATCGTACGGCCGGGGTGAACTCATGAGTACGTACGATTTCAATGGCAATGTGTGGGAGACTATGCATTTGGAGAATGGTACAGCAACGCCAGAGAAACGTTACGGTGCCACGACAGTTATGTATGGCGATAAGATATTTATGTACGGTGGCGTCACGAAGTCCCGCGGCATTACCAATGAATTGTGGGCATTCGATGTTTCCGCAAAGATGTGGGAGAACATCACAGTCAAGACCGAGCCATGCAATAGCACGTATTCCATGTGCGGCCCACTTCATGTGGTCGGGCATACGGCTACGCTGGTCCCCGGTTACGGGGACAAAAACAACTATCAGTATATGGTGGTGATATTTGGGCATTCGCCACAGTACGGCTACCTCAACACAGTGCAGGAGTTTAACTTTGGCACACGCGAGTGGAAGATTCTTCATACATACGGTTATGTGGTCAAAGGTGGATACGGACACAGTGCCGCGTATGATCTATTAACCGAAAAGGTTTATATCTATGGCGGCATTGTATCGGAGAGCGATTCCAGCCAAGTGTTGAGCTCCCGACTTTTTGCTTACGAGCCGACGACTCGCATCTGGACATTGCTGTCGTCGGCGCCAAGTGCGCGACTGTTACACACAGCAAACTTTGTGAATCCAGGATTAATGATGATCTTCGGCGGCAATACGCATAATGATACTTCTCAGAGTTACGGAGCCAAGTGCTATAGCCAGGACTTGCTCATCTACGATGTCTATTGCGATTCGTGGCATATGCATGCGATGCCAGCACATTTACAGGCTGATCTAGCTCGATTTGGTCACAGTTCGGTGGTCTTTGAGGATGCGCTGTATATCTATGGTGGTTTCAATGGTCAGATGCTCAACGATATGCTACGCTACGATGCCGGACAGTGCGGTGTCTACACGAAAGAGGAAAAATGCACCAGCGCCCGACCGGGTGTCAAGTGTATTTGGGATGTCCAAATTATGCGCTGCATCAATATAATGCGTGTGCAGCGAACAGCCATAGACGACTATGTGGCATGTCCGTCAAAAAGTCGCATTACCATGACATCCGAGCACCTACATCATGTACTCCGCTGCCAGGAGCTAAGCAGTTGCCAATCGTGTGTATCCACCACCTTCGGCTGCACATATTGCGGCAATGGAGTTTGCAGCAAGGAACGCTGCCGTGAGACCACCTCAGTGGCTTCTATATTCTTCGCAGACTCATCAACATCTACACAACACGGACATCATCAGCCAGCCATAACTGCAACGCCGCCTCTGAATGCGAAACGCCTAGAGAGCTGCCCGGCCACCGAGGATAAGCTGGTGCAGTCCATATGTGAGCAGCTGCATAACTGCCGTGCCTGCATGTCCAATGCGGCTTGTAAATGGGATGCGGAACTGAACCGGTGCCGTAGTCACATCTCCGCCTCGGGCATGCCGTATAATCGCAGCAGCCACGACGAAAACTTGTGTCGGCCAACGTGCGCAGCTCAGACCAATTGTCAGAATTGCACGGAGGATGAGTGCATTTGGTGTCAGAATGAACAGCGTTGCGTTGATCGGAATGCCTACACGGCCAGTTTTCCATATGGCGAATGCCGTGAATGGACCACATTTACGTCCAAGTGCCGCACGGCGCCAATAACGGCAATTAGTGCGGGCAGCACTACAGCCCTGTCCAGTGCCCAGTGTGGTTATTATAACAGCTGCCAGCAGTGCTTGGATGATCCCGCGTGTGGCTGGTGCGACAACGGCTCCAACACCGGACTGGGCAAGTGTGTTGTTGGTGGCGCGTTGTCGCCATACGATCAGAGTGAGTGCGCACTGAAGCACTGGTTCTTTACGTCCTGTCCACGCTGCAATTGCAATGGTCATTCTTCGTGCAATGATCAGGAGCACTGCGAGCAGCCGTGCA